>JAEAOA010001928.1:0-277545 GCA_016746295.1 Potamilus streckersoni
GTTTTTATTTGGTTTTTAAAGGGTAGTCTGTAGGTAAGACTTTACTGAGTTAGAATATTCGTTGATATTCATAGGGAAGATGTTTTCTTGAAGGCAGAAAACAGGTAAGGGATAGCTAAACTAAGTAAGTGAGTTAGCGACAAGACAGATAGACAAGAATGGCAACATTACGGCAACTTGCACGCGAATTCAAAGTTCTTAGATCCGAAGAATGAGGTTATGAAGGGACACAGTTATCTGAATTTGTAGAGCGTAGTCTCAAAGAGTACAAAGAACAGCAGGCAGCCGAGAAGGAAAGAGAGGCCGAGAAGGAAAGAGAAAAAAACTTGAGATAGCTAGACTGCAAGCCGAGGAAAGGAATAAAGAGAGAGAACATGCATTAGCAATGGAAAGATTAAGGATTGAAGTGGAGTCTAGGAGGGGAAAAGAACGGAACGAACATTTAGGACCCTCGAGCAGAAGAACTGAGGATAGACGTACCGTCCAGATAACCATGCCTATGCTTAACGACAAGGATGAAATTATTGATAACTTTTTAACGCAGTTTGAAAAGTTAGCTTTAATACATCAAATACCAAAGAACAGTGGGCTATTAATATTTCGGCATTTTTGCAAGGCGCTGCCAAGGAGGTTTATCATAATTTGGCACCCGCTGAAATAGATGATTACGAAGCTCTCCACCCGCTGAAATAGATGATTACGAAGCTCTCAAGAAAGCGTTACTACGGCACTATGAGCTGACAGCTGAAAGTTTCCGTAAACTTTTCAGAGAGTCATCTAAGAAAGCCACAGAGACTCACGCGCAATTTCATAATCGTGTACGCGTACTTTTCGATAAGTGGATAAAAATGTCCGGAGCCGAACTTACATACGAAGGCATACGGGAAAAAATTCTAAAGGAACATGTCCTCAGCACATACCGTAAAGACCTAATAGTATTTTTGGCGGAGCGTGATTTCGCGACCTTAGAAGATATTAGTGTAATGGCCGAGCGATATGAAGCTGCACACTCTCGTCCAACCACATGGAGTGGCAGGGATCAAACCAGCGTCCCAGATTTCAGGAGAAGTAATGGTTTAACACCTATCAGGCGGAATGGTCAAAATGGTGGGAAGCCAGGGGCTGACAATCCCAGCCGTGATCAGTCCCGGGGCTCAGGTAAGTCCCAAGGGGTGGACAAGATAACCTCTGGTAAGAAAGAGGAAGTTGTGTGTTATGGCTGCAACAAACCCGGCCATATTCTTAAAAACTGTAGAAGATACCGTCCCACTGTAAATGTAGTGACCCCAGACACTAGTAAAGATAGTAATCTATTAAAGTGATCTAATACAGCAACAGCTACAGTAAATGGCGTAGAGGTTACTGTGTTGTACGAAAACGGCTGTAGTTATCCAGCTTTGGTGGACAGCATGTTTGTTAAACCTGGTGATTATACAGGCAGGACAGTAGATGTCCAATTTGCAAATAAGAGTAGAGAATCCCTTCCAGTTGTCTATATCAATTTTGATTCGCCCTATGTGAAAGGACGAATTCAAGCAGCGTGGTTGTCAGGGTTGTCTCATGATGTTATTTTAGGATGTAGGTATGTATTGCCACAACCTAATCCTATGAGTGTACACCTGTACACGTTGGGTCTGTAGAGACGAGGTCTATGAGACGAAGGTCGGGGCCGAAACCGTTGAAACCCTCGATTTCGCTCATAGATAATTTGCTACCTGGCGAATTAAGGAGACTTCAAGAGGAAAATTCTACCCTTAATAAGATACGCGGGTATGCAAAGGACAAGTCAGTGAGGAACTTACCCGACGGTGAGGTGAAGTTCGCACTGAAGCGAGGTATCTTGCACCGATACGCTCGAAAGGGGACCGAGAGGTATAAGCAGGTAATAGTACCACGGTCTAAGCGGGATGAAGTACTTAGGCTTGCACATGAAGGTTGACATGGTAGTCACATGGGTGTGGATAAGACGCGAGATAGGTTAGTTAGGGAGTTTTATTGGCCAGGTGTGCCGCTAGGAACTACCCCTCTGATTAATGAACCTTTCTCACGGGTGGCTATGGATTTGATAGGTCCGATAAAGCCCGCAGCGGAAAGTGGCAATCGTTATGTGCTAACGATTGTCGATTATGCTACCCGATACCCGGTGGCCGTTGCTTTAAGGAACATCGATTCAGTTACGGTAGCTGAAGCGTTGTTAGGGGTCTGGTCTAGAATTGGTGTACCAGACGAAATACTAACTGACCAAGGGACGCAGTTTGTTAGCCAGGTGATGGAGGAAGTAAACCGGTTACTTTCTGTCAGGCACCTGACTACTACCCCTTACCACCCACAGTGTGACGGTCTTGTGGAGCGTTTCAATGGGACATTGAAACAAGTTCTAAAAACATTATGCGAGAATCGACCTAAAGATTGGGATTGATACCTTCCCGCGATACTTTTTGCGTACCGCGAAGTACCCCAAGCTAGTCTTGGATTTTCGCCGTTCGAGCTAGTTTATGGGAGGACAGTGAGAGGACAGGAGTGAAGTGGGGTAGAATAGCGTCAATGGGAGTTATCATTAAAATATGGCCCGCGGCAGAATAGCGTCAAGATTTTTGGCGTGAAATGGCACAGCCGCGGCAGAATAGCGTCAAGGGGAATTTTGTATTGGCACACATTGGGACTGTATAGCGTCAAGAGAAATGGTCCCAGGTAGAATGACGTCACAGTACTGAACACTTGGTAACAGTGTAGCAAGCAGCTGACCTAGTTGTCCTAAATACGCGCAGCTAGCACTACGACTCCAGGGAGGGACCTATAAAATAGAGACATAGAGACCGACATATATTACTATAAAACCTACAGTTATATATAAAGCATTACATACACTTGAAATGTGTTGATGGTGTTCATAAATGTGCATATTTATAATGATGCTATAAATAGTTTTAATCAAGGAAAGGACTATCACCAAAATGGATGTGATTAAAAGAAACGCTAAAATGACGAAATTGTCACAGAATTTAACCGAGACTAAACATGTCCCTGAACATTATAATACATGCGTTTAGACTAAAATTAATACTAAAATTACATTGTCCAATGCTACAGTGAAAATTAAGAAAATCTGGAACATTAATATTCAAGTGACTGTGACTAAAAGTAACGCTAAACATACGAAATTGTTCCAGAATATGACGGAGACTGAACTTATCGCAGTAGATTAAGTTATATCAAGGTTCCTGCAGGTCATGGAATCCTGGAAAAAATTTTGGAATTTAAAAAATAAATTTCAAGGGCCTTAAAAAGTTATGGAATTTGTCAAAACCTTGAAAAGTTTTAGAAAAGTCATGGAATTTGTGACAATGGAGTTAAAGAAATTGATTACTTCAAATTTTATAGAGCACCAAGAACCGATTAAAAAAAAAATGATAAAATTACAATCGATAAATGGTTTCAATTCATATAATAAGAGTAAGTTATCCTAATGGAAGTATCACATGATTTCCGGTGTTGTTCACTAAATAAAAGAAAGCAACTGGAAAGTAATGTGTTTTGTTAATATTGTAAATAGGAACACATACAAAGACTACTAAGAATTGTTTCCTTTTTTCTTTTCAATACAAATTACATTGATCATTGGATTATGACATGAATTACTACATAAAGTCAAAGTGTGCTAGCCAATGTAAATTTAAAAAGTACATATTAAATATATTTGTTGTTAACTTATTTCTTATTTTAAATTGAAAGATGTTATTCTTTATGTTCATTTACTTGACAATGCAAGATAGCGCGGTCCTTGAGTTTTATGAAATGGCCCTGGAAAAGGTTTGGAAAAGTCATGGAATTTGTTTTTGTTAAGTCTGCAGGAGCCCTGTTATATTTGCTTAGTCTAAAAGTAGAACTAAGATTACCAAAATCTCCCAAACCATAGTAGAGACTGAGAAAAACTCTGGAAGATTGTATTCAGATTGCCTGGACTTAAAATATTCCACTAAATTTCAGAAAAAATAGCGGACTTGAATGGAAACTGGTAACTAGTCAGATGTATTGGTAGTTAGAAATAGTTAAAGACGAAGTGTAGCACTAAATTTTTGAAATTGCACCTGGCTTTAGCGGAGACTGAAAAAAATCCATAGATAAATTTTTAAAATGTTACCAAGACTTAAAGTAGTACTGAAATTATCTAAACTCATACCGACCTTTGTGGAAACTGAAAAATTGTAAATAAAAATTAAACTAAGCGATAATATTGCATCCATGGTAACTAGCATTATGGGACCCTACTTTTTTAAATAGAGTGTCAACTTTTATAGCGTTAATATTAGCATTAACTGACCCTACTTTGTACTATAGAGTCAAGATTTATAGCGTTAAATGGCACACCCTGGGACACTAACGGGAAGTTTGTATGGGAACAATAGGAATGGGTCAGATAAGGTAACGTCTCAGTAATGGACACATGCAACCGAGAATAATGTTTTTGTGAGTTAAACAAAAATTATACAACAACTAAAAAAGCTTTTCAGGCAAAAAAGAATAAGTCTTTTCGAGAAAGTGGAGTGACCCTCTAAAAGGTTTTTTATCGCGAATGCATGCTATCCTCACCACCGAAACGAATAGCATAAAACACAACATATACTATCGCATCAACGAAATGAGCAGCACAAAACACACCATATACCATCTCATCAACGAAACGAGCAGCATAAAACCCAAAATATACCATCTCATCAACGAAAGAAGAAGCATAAAACCCAAAATCTACCATCTCATCAACGAAAGAAGAAGCATAAAACCCAAAATCTACCATCACATCAAAGAAAGAGAAGCACAAAACACACCCTATACTATCTCATCAACGAAAAAGAAGCACAAAACACACCCTATACCATCTCATCAACGAAAGAGAAGCACAAAACACACCCTATACCATATTATCAACAAAAGAGAAGCACAAAACACACCATATACCATCTCATCAACGAAAGAAGAAGCATAAAACCCAAAATATATCATCTCATCAACGAAAGAGAAGCACAAGACACGCCATATACCATCTCATCAACGAAAGCGAACCACAAAACACACCCTATACCATCTCATCAACGAAAGAGAAGCACAAAACACATCCTATACCATCTCATCAACGAAAGAAAAGCACAAAACACACCATATACCATCTCACCAACGAAAGAAGAAGCATAAAACCCAAAATCTACCATCTCATCAACGAAAGAAGAAGCACAAAATCCAAAATATACCATCTCATCAACGAAAGAAGAAGCATAAAACCCAAAATATACCATTTCATCAACGAAAGAGAAGCACAAAACCCAAAATAGACCATCTCATCAACGAAAGAGAAGCACAAAACATATCATATACCATCTCATCAACGAGAGAAGAAGCATAAAACCCAAAATATACCATCTCATCAACGAAAGAGAAGCACAAAGCCCAAAATAGACCATCTGATCAACGAAAGAGAAGCACAAAACATATCATATACCATCTCATCAACGAAAGAAGAAGCACAAAACCCAGAATATACCATCTCATCAACGAAAGAGAAGCATAAAACACACCAATTTCAAAGTCATTGATGAACATTTAGATTGTGCTAGTTGGGAAGCCTTGTATCTTCGACATTCTTTTAACATGCTTATTGCTGGACCTAGCGGTTCAGGCAAAACCGAATTTATCAAACGTTTGATCGAACATAAACATCATTTGATCGATCGTTTACCTCAACGTATCGTGTGGTGTTACAAAGAGTGGCAATCCGCGTACAGCCTTCTACGAGAAAGTCAAGGTGAATCCATTGTGTTTGTGGAAGGCATTCCGGTCGAAGACGACGGTATCGTGTCTGACCCTAGTCAAACCCATTTGGTTATTTTTGATAACATGTTAGGAGAAGACGAAGAAGAAATTAAACTGTGGTTTACACGCAAAGGGCATCATCGTAATGCCAGTGTCATTTACATTACTCAAAATTTTGTGTCATCGACGTCTTTTCCAAATTTGCTTGGGTCGTGCCTTTGACTTCCAAATCGAGCAGTGAATTAGTGCGAGCCTTGAAACTGGTGTTGAAACAAAGTGGTCGTCACTCTCTTCGATGGCAAACCGACAAAGGCACCGAATTTCTAAAGCAAGCTTTCCAAAAAGAATTGTAATTTTACTATATCGCTGGTCGATATTGAACCGTTCTTTTTACAGATATGACCTACTGTATGGCGCTAAATAGCCTAAAAGTGCTGGTGCGCCGTTAAAATTAAATCAACCAATCAATCAATCAATCAATCAACCAAAAAGAATTGAAGAAACGTGACATTCATTTTTTTACCACCTAGAATCCCGAAACTAAAGCCAGTATCGTGGAACGTTTTCAACGCACTTTGGAAGAACGCATGTGGAAATATTTTACGCATCAACACACTTTCAAGTACATCGACGTCTTACCACACCTCGTTCAATCGTACAACCACTCTTACCATCGGAGCATTGGGCGTGCCCCTCAAGACGTGACTCCAGACAACGAAGTGACCGTCTTCGAGCGTCTGTTTGGTACGTCTCCGTCAATCACTGGTTCCAAGAAAGGTAGACAGTTAGCCGCAGAAGATTCGGTACGCATTGGCAAAACCAAACGTACTTTCGACAAAGGTTACTTGCCCAACTGGACCACTGAATTGTTTCGTGTCACTGAACGAGTGCGTGGTCGGTATCCTCCCGTCTATAAATTGGAAGACATGAGCGGAGAAGTGTTAAAAGGAATGTTTTACTTACCCGAGTTACAACGTGTGACCAAAAAGGAAGACGACGTGTACGAAATCGAAAGCATTCTCGATCGAAGAACACGAAAAGTGGGAAAACGGCGTATCAAAGAAGTCAAAGTACATTGGAAAGGATATCCGTCAAGTTTTGACTCTTGGATTGACGCTTCTCATGGTCTTCAACACAGCCTCAGTTCCTACTGTGAACGCTCCTTCCCCCAGTTCTTCTCTGCAAGATCTACAAATGCAACCCTTGTGGGTGTGGTGTGGAGAACGTGTGCCTAAAACGCAAATCGTCTTTTTCTGCCAAATCTTTGTGGTGTATTGCGTCATCGGTGCAGCCATTGCCAATCTAAGTTTACAACAAGGAGACAAACAATTGTAAACCATTTTACTCAGCAGTTGCATTGGTTACCTTCTTCCCAATCCGGCCCTAAAATATTCCTCTAACGGAAACAACAACAACAAAAACGGGAGTCTGGTGTCCAACGTCAGTTCCAACATACATCCTAACCATCCTCTTTTAGACACTCCTCTGACCTCCAGTGACTCCTCGGACACTAGAACTGTGGAATTATGAACAATCAATTTTACTTAACCTTACCCAGTGACAGTTCCATGGAGGTGTTTCCCAAAAACACTTTGTGCTGTTACACGGCCAAATTACCTCATATCATTCAATTTGATGACGAAGCCCATTGGGAAGTGGCTTTGGTAGAAATGATTCACCCTACACAAATCAAAAACATCGTTGAATCTCAAAACACTGTGTCCATAGAAGTTCAAGACGATCAAGTGCAACAAGTCATGGATGAACGTAGTGATAAAGTTGACTTTCCCAAAACAAAGAATCCTGCCACTAATCGAACCACTTACATGTTGAAAATTCCTTCAGGTTATTATTTTAGCGGTCAACATTTGGTGAACACCCTTGCTGACAGGTTCAATGCCATGTTTGAAAAAGCATTGGAGAAAACTAAAAAAAGTGTCAAGATTGAATACCACAAAATAGCTCGTCGCCTCCTGATGAAATTTTCACATGACAAAGTCTTGGCCATTACATTTTGTCCTGAATTGTATCACATTTTAGGTGGAAACCCCGAAATGATCAAGAATTATCCAACTAAAATGACACCCATAGGTAACAATTTGGATTTTGCCAAACATTTTCATTTCCCTGTAGTAATGAACCAAGGACTGAATTCGATTCTTGTGTACTCCGATGTAGTGGAGTACAACGTAGTGGGACACACCTCTGTACCGTTACTGCGTGTCATTCCTTTCAAAGTGGATTCTGCCACGGCTGCTGACGAAGAAGGTGGAAACACCTATCACGTTCACCGCGAATTTGTACATCCTCACTATTTACCTGTCAGTAAGTCGTATTTTGACACTGTCAACATAACTATAAAAGGAGATCTGGGACAGAATATTCCATTCACCCAAGGGAAAGTCACTGTGAAACTCCATTTTCGAAAAAGAGTACTCTAAAAGACTTCTTGTAAGTCATGTATCCTGTGTACCGAGGAGTCACTCGACAACGAGGGCATGGTTTAGGGGATATGCTCAAATGGGCCTTTCGTACTGTGGTTCCCGTGTTAAAACCAATGGTGACACGGGGATTGCACGACCTGAAATATGCTGCGTTGACACACGGTAAAGAATTTCTCCAAAATGTCATCATTGACAAACAAAACCCCAAAGAAGCCTTCTTACGAGCAGGCAAAAATGTTTTGCTTTTTGCTTCAAACAGGCAAAGATATTTTGGGTCAACGAGAAAATCCTATAAATGCCCCGTTTGCTGAGGAGTCAGGCATTCCTACTTCTCTGAGGTTCCAACAAGGACAAGGCAGAAAAAGACGACGAAAACACCCTTTCAAAGGACTTCATACTCTCAAAGCTAGAAAGACTAAGAAAAGAAAAACTGTTCGAGACTTAGAAGTTTTTGATTATTAAATTGTAAAAAAAAAAACAACAGAAAATGATGCACCGAGAGTCTTGTGCCTGTTCTAAGTCAGAACTGGATCTGTTTGCCATGCCACCCACTATGATGACCATGCAAGAAACCCAACGGGTCGAATTTCATCCTGTTTCCTCTTTGACGGATTCCGCTCCCATCGAGTTTGAAATCAAAGGACAACCGGAAGATTACATCGATCTGAATAGCAGTTACTTGTATCTGAAATTCAAAGTGCAAAAACTCGATGGTACCAATCTAGCAGATGATGCCAAAGTAGCTCCCGTCAACAATTTCATGCATTCCTTGTTTAGCGAAATAGGATTTGTACTTGAATAACAAACTGATCAGCAGTAGCATGGATACTTACCCTTACCGAGCGTACCTAGAAAATCTCTTAACGTACGGAAAAGAGGCCAAGAACACTCATCTGGATGCTTGCGTGATTTTGAAAAATGACACACCAGAAAAGTTCGACGAACTAGATGAAGACAATAAAGGATTTGTTGCTCGTCAAAAGAAAATCGTGGGAGTCCATAATTTAGAACTGATGGATCGTTTGCATTTGGACATGTGGTTGCAGGAGAAGTATTTGCTGAACGGAGTAGATATTCGTCTGAGATTGAATCGTAGCAGTACGGCTTTCCACTTGATGGCTGAAGAGAATGTCAACTACAAAACCAAAATTCAAGAAGCCAGACTTTACGTACGTCGCGTAGAAGTGTTACCTAAAGCGGGAAACGACATCAGTCACACCTTGAGCAGAACCACTGTCAAGTATCCGATACGACGTGTAGAAGTGAAAACATTCACTATTGCTACTGGACTCCGATCCAAGATCGAAGATCATCTATTCCAAGGCCAGTTACCCAAACGTTTAATCGTCGGCATCGTTAGCAATGCAGCCTTCAACGGAGCCAACAATGAAAATCCTTTTGAGTTTGGCCACTACAAAGTGTCCAAAATTGAAGTCAGTCGCGATGGCAAGACTCTGTGTACCAGACCCTTTGAACCTAACTTTGACCAGAAGAATTACTTGAGATCGTACTTGTCCCTATACGAAGCTACCGGTCAACTAGAACCAACACCAGTCACGGCATTTCGTACGACGATTATGCTGAAGGATACACTTTGTGGGCCTTGATTTCACTCCAGACCAAGGCAGTGACGAGGGACATTTCCACCCTATAACATCCGGTCAACTGCGTGTGGAACTTCAGTTTGCAGAACCTCTACCCCACACGGTGAACGTCATCCTGTATGCTGAATTCGATAATACCATAGAAATCAACAGTTTGAGAGAAGTTTTTCTAGACTATTAGACACTATGGAAGACACTTATCCTTCTTTGAAAGTGGAAGAATCAATGGAATGGGAGGATACCGTGAAAACCGAATTCAAAGACGAAGGCAACGAGAACGAGGTCGTGAAGTCATAATGGCCAGAACAAGAACAACATTTAGTCTCCTGTTTTGCTAAACACTTGGCAGATAAAATTAAGGAATTGGTCAAGAAAGATTGCTATGGATGTCAAAACGATCATCCCAGTCAAATTCAACACGATAAATGTCTCATGATGAGTCAAGAAGAAAAATTGGACGAGTGTCTGGACGAAGCTTGGAGTCTCATCGCAGAAGAAACCGTGTTGCATGAGTGGTATAAAGGCTTATGTGATCATTCCTGTCCTCCACTGACTACTCGAGAGATCTATCACATCGAAGCTCTCTTAGCCCAGAGTTGGGAAACCAGGCGAAGAAATGGTTACTTGTCAAAACTTTTCATGCAAAAAGTCAGAATTGAATTGATGACTTATCATCACCTGTGAAGAAAAAAAGAAGAGAAACAAAACAACCAGAAAATGGATACCTGGGAACTT
This sequence comes from Potamilus streckersoni, assembly GCA_016746295.1. Classification (NCBI taxonomy): domain Eukaryota; kingdom Metazoa; phylum Mollusca; class Bivalvia; order Unionida; family Unionidae; genus Potamilus; species Potamilus streckersoni. The sequence goes on from JAEAOA010001928.1 coordinate 10,589, forward strand.
TATTGCCTTTTGAATAACAGTTCGTATACTGCTTCTTGGAATTCTGTGGTGTGTGCTAAAGATGAGCTCCTCGCAAAACTCAAGACCACCCAGCTTATGTCATCAACACAGACGACAGTCATCTTCCAGGAACTCACTGGGTAGCTGTGTACTTTCCTCAAGTCAATTGTGTGGAGTATTTTGATTCATATGGATTACCACCTTTAGAAGACGATATCATTGACTTTATGAGAAGAAATGCCCAGACGACACGATTCAATAATGTGAAGTTACAAAGCAACGATTCCATGTTGTGTGGACAATATTGTGTGTATTTTCTTCATCATCGCAGTCTGGGACATTCTTTAGAACATTTAGTCACTTTTTTGATCGTGACTCTTCTAGAAATGATGAAAAAGTAGATCGATGGTTTTGTGGCCGTTATGGTTATCTTTTGTCTTTAGCTAGAAAACGTAGTGTACATCATTGGCCTAATGATATGAATCAATGGAAATCTCACATGATTTCACAACGTTGTCAACCTTGTCAAAACTAATTTGTATTTTAAATTGAAATGTTGTTTGTTCCTTGTTAATTCTATTCATTGTTAGTTGAATAAAAAAAATGTTGTATTTTGAAGAAAAACGTGTCTGTTGTTTGTTTAGTTATAAAAAAAACCCCACAGTTTGAATATATGCTCTTTGACTTTCTCTCTATCCCTCCTCATGACATGAGCTATCCTCACGTTTCAATAACTAAAACTCAGTAGGGATGTTTTCTATCCCGTCCGCGCTTGTACCATATAAAGCGAACGGGTCTCCAGTCTGACCATTCACTGTTGACTCGTCAACCTACGAAGATGCCTTCCAGACTAGCTAAACTCAACGAAGCTTACGTTCAATTACATCGTGTCAGGCTAAACCTGATACCGAAGCCTGAAGAGATAGAGAATGTCAGAATGCTCTCTATAGCCCAAGACCTCATAGAGAATGTCTTTAGAGAGGAAATTGAGAAAGAAAAAGAAGAATGGACTGAGAAATACAGACTTCAAAAGAGGCAAAGAGAAGAGCAGCAACAACAACAATATCAGCAACAAGAACCAGACAAAGGATTTGTGGACTGTCGAATAGACACCAAAGACTTCTCTTTCTCTTTTCGCAGAAGCAGACCTTATCGTGTAGGAAAACCTGCTGTCAGACGGGGTTGCAATCTTAGTAAAATTCAACAAAGATTGCCATTACTCTTCGTAAAAAAACCAAAAACAATCAGCCCTTTTCAGGGCTACCCAAGACTCTCGAAAAGATATACTTCTTTCATTTGCCAAAAAATTTAAACTTTTAGAAGTGTGACTATAAACACTTCAATTTTTAGGGGGTCAGTAAAACAAAACGAAACAAACAAAACCCACCCTTTTTCTCTCTGTCTTGTCAACAACATTCAAAAAATTCTGACTGTGTTCGTAAGTCAAAAAAGTTAACGTGAAAACTTCTTTTAAGTGTGCGCGTTTCATAACATGGTAAAAAAAATTAGCGGATGTTTTCCATCGCGTCCGTCCTCCAAGGATATAAACGTAAGCATACGTCAGTCTAGCTACCATTGTGGACTCGTCAACATTTTAAAAAAATGAGTAGTAGTAGACTACAAAAACTCTCGGAACTCCAAATGCATCTGGAACATGCCGTCTCCTGGACGAGCTGACTATGGAGGCTTACAAAGAAGAAGTGAAACTTAAGGAAGAGGAGGATACAAAGAAGAAAGAAGAGGAGATAGAGAACCAGCGAGGATCCTGTTACACCCTATGATAAAACTTGTGTGTGTGAGGTGCTACCTGAGGTGAGGACACCTCCAGCAGCAGCAGCAGCAGCAGCAGTTGCACCGCAGAGACCAAGACCTCAGGAAATGAGACCAGTTATTCATCCCCGACTCTGACCCCGAAGACAAGAGGTACAGCAGGTCTTCACTATTCCACAAACGGAGGAGTGGGATAGTGAAGCCACTCAAGCTCCGTTTGCTCTGCAGGTCAGAACAATAAATTGGGAGAATGACTGGAGCCGACGATGTGTGTGCGGTGCTCGTCCTGGAAGATGTCAGTGTTAGCCAGGTGTCATTGGAGTTCAATAAAAACAAGTCTTTTCATGGCTAACCAAATCTCTAGAAAAGAAATACTATTCAATTTGCCAATTTGCTAATTTGTGTGAATATAGTGAAGTGTAACTATAAACACTCACTTCAATAAAGATGTGTGTGTGTTTGCATGCGCGTTCGTTGATGAAATGGTATAGGGTGTGTTTTGTTCTTCTCTTTCGTTGATGAGATGGTAGATTTTGTGTTTTCTGCTGCTCATTTCGTTGGTAAGATGGCATATTTTGGGTTTTATGCTTCTCTTTCGTTGATGAGATGGTATAGGGTGTGTTTTTGTAATTCTCTTTCGTTGATGAGATAGTATATGGTGTGTTTTTGTGCTTCTCTTTCGTTGATGAGATGGTCTATTTTGGATTTTGTGCTTCTTCTTTCGCTGATGAGATGGTAGATTTTGGGTTTTGTGCTTCTTCTTTCGTTGATGAGATAGTATATGGTGTGTTTTTGTGCTTCTTCTTTCGTTGATGAGATGGTAGATTTTGGGTTTTATGCTTCTTCTTTCGTTGATGAGATGGTATATGGTGTGTTTTGTGCTTCTCTTTCGTTGATGAGATGGTATAGGGTGTGTTTTGTGCTTCTCTTTCGTTGATGAGATGGTATATTTTGGATTTTGTGCTTCTTCTTTCGTTGATGAGATGGTAGATTTTGGGTTTTATGCTTCTTCTTTCGTTGATGAGATGGTATATGGTGTGTTTTGTGCTTCTCTTTCGTTGATGAGATGGTATATGGTGTGTTTTGTGCTTCTTCTTTCGTTGATGAGATGGTAGATTTTGGGTTTTATGCTTCTTCTTTCGTTGATGAGATGGTATATGGTGTGTTTTGTGCTTCTCTTTCGTTGATGAGATGGTATAGGGTGTGTTTTGTGCTTCTCTTTCGTTGATGAGATGGTATAGGGTGTGTTTTGTGCTTCTCTTTCGTTGATGAGATGGTATAGGGTGTGTTTTGTGCTTCTCTTTCGTTGATGAGATGGTATATTTTGGGTTTTATGCTTCTTCTTTCGTTGATGAGATGGTAGATTTTGGGTTTTATGCTTCTTCTTTCGTTGATGAGATGGTATATTTTGGGTTTTATGCTGCTCGTTTCGTTGATGAGATGGTATATGGTGTGTTTTGTGCTGCTCATTTCGTTGATGCGATAGTATATGTTGTGTTTTATGCTACTCGTTTCGGTGGTGAGGATAGCATGCATTCGCGATAAAAACCTTTTAGAGGGTCACTCCACTTTCTCGAAAAGACTTATTCTTTTTTGCCTGAAAAGCTTTTTTAGTTGTGTAATTTATGTTTAACTCACAAGAACATTATTCTCGGTTGCATGTGTCCATTACTGAGACGTTACCTTATCGGTTCCATTCCTATTGTTCCCATACAAACTTCCCGTTAGTGTCCCAGGGTGTGCCATTTAACGCTATAAATCTTGACTCTATAGTACAAATAGCTAATATTAACGCTATAAAATTTGACACTCTATTTAAAAAAGTAGGGTCCCATAATGCTAGTTACCATGGATGCAATATTATCGCTTAGTTTAATTTTTATTTACAATTTTTCAGTTTCCACAAAGGTAGGTATAAGTTTAGATAATTTCAGTACTACTTTAAGTCTTGGTAACATTTTAAAAATTTATCTATGGATTATTTTCAGTCTCCGCTAAAGCCAGGTGCAATTTCAAAAATTTAGTGCTAAACTTCGTCTTTAACTATTTCTAACTACCAATACATCTGACTAGTTACCAGTTTCCATTCAAGTCCGCTATTTTTTCTGAAATTTAGTGGAATATTTTAAGTCCAGGCAATCTGAATACAATCTTCCAGAGTTTTTCTCAGTCTCTACTATGGTTTGGGAGATTTTGGTAATCTTATTTCTACTTTTAGACTAAGCAAATATAACAGGGTTCCTGCAGACTTAACAAAAACAAATTCCATGACTTTTCCAAACCTTTTCCAGGGCCATTTCATAAAACTCAAGGACCGCGCTATCTTGCATTGTCAAGTAAATGAACATAAAGAATAACATCTTTCAATTTAAAATAAGAAATAAGTTAACAACATATATATTTAATATGTACTTTTTAAATTTACATTGGCTAGCACACTTTGACTTTATATAGTAATTCATGTCATAATCCAATGATCAATGTAATTTGTATTGAAAAGAAAAAAGGAAACAATTCTTAGTAGTCTTTGTATGTGTTCCTATTTACAATATTAACAAAACACATTACTTTCCAGTTGCTTTCTTTTATTTAGTGAACAACACCGGAAATCATGTGATACTTCCATTAGGATAACTTACTCTTATTATATGAATTGAAACCATTTATCGATTGTAATTTTATCATTTTATTTAATCGGTTCTCGGTGCTCTATAAAATTTGAAGTAATCAATTTCTTTAACTCCATTGTCACAAATTCCATGACTTTTCCAAAACTTTTCAAGGTTTTGACAAATTCCATACCTTTTTAAGGTTCTTGAAATTTATTTTTTAAATTCCAAAATTTTTTCCAGGATTCCATGACCTGCAGGAACCCTGATATAACTTAATCTACTGCGATAAGTTCAGTCTCCGTCATATTCTGGAACAATTTCGTATGTTTAGCGTTACTTTTAGTCACAGTCACTTGAATATTAATGTTCCAGATTTTCTTAATTTTCACTGCAGTATTGGACAATGTCGTAATTTTAGTATTAAGTTTAGTCTAAACGAATGTAAATTAATGTTCAGGGACATGTTTAGTCTCGGTTAAATTCTGTGACAATTTCGTCATTTTAGCGTTTCTTTTAGTCACATCCATTTTGGTGATAGTCTTTTCCTTGATTAAAACTATTTATAGCATCATTAAAAATATGCAAATTTATGAACACCATCAACACATTTCAAGTGTATGTAATGCTTTATATATAACTGTAGGTTTTATAGTAATATATGTCGGTCTCTATGTCTCTATTTTATAGGTCCCTCCCTAGAGTCGTAGTGCTAGCTGCGCGTATTTAGGACAACTAGGTCAGCTGCTTGCTACACTGTTACCAGGTGTTCAGTACTGTGACGTCATGCTACCTGGGACCATTTCTCTTGACGCTATACAGTCCCAGGGTGTGCCAATACAAAATTCCCCTTGACGCTATTCTGCCGCGGCTGTGCCATTTCGCGCCAAAAATCTTGACGCTATTCTGCCGCGGGCCATATTTTAATGATAACTCCCATTGACGCTATTCTAACCCCCTTCACTACTGAGGACCCATGGCTGTATTGAAGCAGTTGTGGACGGATGAGAAAGCATCCGAAGAGGTAAGAACAACATATCAATACGTTGTTGACCTGGACGTCAGGCCAATTACTACAACAAGAAGGCGAAAGAACGTAAGTTTGAGGTAGGCGACAAGGTGTTGTTGTTGTTGCTATTAGAACATAACAAACTCCAATTGTCTTGGAGAGGACCGTTCGTTGTAACGGAGAAGAAGGGTGGACAGAATTATCGCATCAGGGTGGGCGATAAAGAGTAGCTGTACCACGTTAACCTACTTAAACGCTACCGAGAAAGAGAGTCATCTACTGAGTTCGTGGTTGCTACAGTTGTGACGGAAGAACCCGACAACAATGGCGGAGTGGCGGAAGTACTTGACGGGGAATGAAACTTACGTAGACGTCGTCCTTGACGTAACGTTAACGTCGGACCAACGTGGCGAGGTGGAGGAGATACTTCACGATTACGAAGGTATTCTGCCAGAGAAACCAGGTGTGAAGGATTTGGAGGAGTTTAGTATGAAGCTACTGGAGGAAAAGGTGAAAGATAGACTGACGTCAAACGCCATTGTTAAGCTACCAGACGTGACAAAGGACTTTGTGTTACGTACAGACGCTTCTGACAGAGGTCTTGGTGCAGTTTTACTGCAAGAACATGATGGGGACTTATTTCCTGTTGCATACGCGAGTAGGAACCTTAATACCACTGAGCGTAATTATTCAGTCACTGAGAAGGAATGCCTAGCGATTGCCTTTGGGATTCATGAATTTCAGCGTTATCTGTATGGGCGAAAGTTTATTCTATAAACCGATCATCAACCTTTAGCGTATCTTGCAGAAGCTAAATTGACTAATGGGCGTTTAATGAGGTGGTCATTGTTTCTACAACAATATCAAGTCCAGCTACGTTACATTCATGGAAACTCAAATGTGGGGGCAGATTGCATTAATCGATTACTTGAGTCTGAGGTGAAAGGTCACTTCAGGACATGTAAACATTAAATTAAACTGTAACTTCAAAACTCGATGAGCAAATTCCCAGATTTTACTCTTAAAGTGGGGCCTATGAATTGTATCAAAGTCAACTTAATTAAAGTAGAAAGGGTTAGAGATAGTTAGATGATTATTTTCATTTCATCACTGAACGTCAAAAGGGAATTCGTTCCACCTGAGGTAACATGACCGAGTCAGATGCTATGGTACAAGAGAATGACATAAGACCCTTTCCCAAAATCGACCGGTTAAAGGGCAGGAGCTGGCTATAGATGATTGTTCAAAGTAATGTTAATTACGGCATGATTAGTTGTTTAGTTGTCTTGTCAATCCAAAAGTTCTACGGAACAGGTTTAGGATACAGTCTATTCCGATTGGTTAATATGGATTTATGGGCGTAACTATGTAAGAAATTAAAGGTTTTTCTTTAGGAAAATTCAGCAGTCTTCTTCAATCTTTCTTGAAAAAAGCTAGTCGAGACTCCGGGAGAGCGTGTAAGACGTTATCTCGTGATTTGGCAGTAAAGTGGGAGTTTTGTCTCAGCGAAGTAGACAAACTCTACATTTGAATTCGTAACAAATACGTTTTCGTTATAGAGTAAGGGGCCAGATAGTTGTCTCAGTTAGGAGACGGACTATACTTGAGGTTTGTGGAAAAATAAAGAAAACGGCAAAAGGAAACAGCTTTCCTGGATTCACATGAGAAATTCCTGAACAATCACAAGACCAGAGCAAATTCTAAGCAGAAATCTAAGTCCAGAGACGATTGTTAAGTTAGAGTTCGACGGACAAGAGTCCAAGACGAAACAGCTAGACAAAGATCGGCAGAGCAGGGACGAACGGAAGTCTTGATGTCCGCATAAAATAGGTGATGAAGTCTCTCATCGTTACACTCAAAGGTCACATCTCATTGGCAATGAAGATAGTATATTAAAGTGGAAAGTAATTTTACATTTAAAGAAATTTGTATTGTCTTTTTATTTGAGTACATGTTAGTACCATTTTCCTTCTTTTGTTACCAAGTCATTGATTTCTTTTCATTTAAATTCTGTTGATAAACTGATTAAATTTTATATTTGTTCATTGAAGGGGGCTCGTTGTGTTATTTCTTCGATATACTTGTTCAGTGATCTGCATTCTTCTTTCTATCTATCCACACTGGGTAAATTACACCGCGGATGTCATTCCCATGCAACGAACCGTAGTGAAAGAGGTTGGTATGTTTTGCACGCCGCCAATTTGTCACAGTATGTATGTATGTATGTATGTATGTATGTATGTATGTATGTATGTATGTATGTATGTATGTATGTATGTATGTATGTATGTATGTATGTATGTATGTATGTATGTATGTGTGTGTATGTATGTATGTATGTATGTATGACACAGAAATTTCGAAAACAGTTCTGAGTGAAAAACAAAGTTTACCTAAACATTTCGAACTAAATAAAAGTCTTCATCAGATGGCAATAAAGAACACACACACACACACGCGCGCGCGCGACAGATTATTTTTTGTATCATCAGACCTTGAAAACATGTTTAACAAGCTCTACTATTGACATCAGCTACAAATCCGATCATCCCCCAGTTTCATCACCTTTAAATTTACTGACGAAATAAGCGAGCGAAATACATAGAAATTTAATAATAGACTTTCAAGTGACTCTAAATTTGCATATATTCCTTTTTTAAAAAAAAATGTATATCCGCTACTATTGATCAATATAAAAGAAGTAATGACAATAAGAATCATGATCCAATAAATTTTATACTGAACTGGTTGATCGTTATGGGGTTACCGACATACCCCCGGGAAAAATATATATTTTATATCCTTTCTTATAAAACTAATGATAAACACGCCTATGATAAAGTATAGAGTGGGGGGTTGTTGTTTTGTTTTTTTATAGCAATATTTAAACGCTGAAATAACTCTCAGGATAGGATAACAGTCAATGACCAGGGACAGACGAAAATGACCTTGGTGTAACAGTTTGTCCCGGCCATGCGATGCCAGAACCGAAACTATATTACTTCATCTTTATGATACTCTTTGACGGTATAGATCTAAAGGACGACCACAAAAAGTGCAGAGGAAAAAAGGAAAACGCGGTTTGTTGACCGTTGACTGCCTAACTTGACCGCAGGATGGACGCCAGAGTGGTCTGAAAATGGAAAACTGTTCATTGAAAGAATTTTCTTTCATGAGCGATATAAAACATTAACAAGCCAGATTACTTTTTGAAGACTGTAAGAAACGACATTTTTCTTCTGTAAGTACAAGGTTGACGAAAGAAGGGTTTTAGCTGTGTTGAAACCATCCTAAAGAGGATGTATTGCCATGAACATGATTCCCATCTCAGAGTTAACAAGATGTATTTAAATAGTTACCTGCTTAAAATGTTTGTTTTTCTTTCTTGACAATATTAATTGACATAAGCCTCGGCAGTGTATTATCCCTCGATTAAATATTTTTATATTTAAAGAGAGGAAATATCAACTGATCTCAACACTTGCAAGTGTCGGGATTTGTTTCCACAATTTTCCACTATTTTGTTTTTAATACGTTCTTTTAAAGGGCATTTCTATGTTTAATACTTCTTTTAAGCACAATATATGTTCATCCCAAATTATTGCAATCCCCCACCGTTCTCACATCTACGATCCTCCCTACCTTAAACCACGAAACCCTCCCCTCCTACACATTTGTAACTTGTGTCGACACAAATGGCAGTACATCCCTAGCGACATATTGCAGCCTCGTTAACTCAGTGGATAAGGTCTCGAATTTTGGAGCAACAAACTCTACCAGTGTCGGTTCCTCCGTAACCGCATGCCCGAGTTGAATTTCATCAGTCTCATCTCCCTTTGAGGTTGCAGTCCTATTATAAGTGACATGCAAAACATCCATTCATTAAATACTGAATTATATCTTATATAATATATGCAAATGCATTAAATCGATGGAACTGTTTTAGGTTAAAACCACTTTTGGTAAACCAATTACAAATGTGTAATATTTATTTTAATTTACCTTTGAAACCGACTATTTCATGTATACAATTAGTAATCATACAATGCGTAATTTGTATCTTTACTTGTAATTAATGTCATTATTACAGTTGTTATTTGTGTATTGTACAAATCCTTGATTGTTATTATTTATAATATGTTACGTTCAAATTGCTTGTCATATATAAGACAGTAAAATTTAAGTTTGATTTTTGATAGTACACATTTTTTTAACAAAACTTGGCTGTTCTTTTTGGCATTAGAGAAATACAGGAGAGTTTAGTTAAGCAGTATTACTGTGAAATTCATTTAATAACTAACATAATATTTGGCAGGAAAGAAAACTTATTTTTCATTAGTTGACTTTGAATTAATGGCGTTTCATGACATGGCTAACATTTAAGTTAGTTATTTTTAAGTTTCCCTCCTTTTTTGCACAATTGATCAAGGGAACATTTGAGCTGCAGGACAATTATCCAGAATGGATTGTCAAGACAGAACATGTATTCGACAAGACTGCGTGTTGTAGTTACTCCAGATTTCTTGGGTTAAAACCATTTGTAGCGATTTGTGACGATCTAAACGTAGATTGGATGGTCTTTCTCAGTTTCTGGTTAACCCTGTGGAGGTCCCTAGGCAATCGAAATCTCGCCCTTCCCCTCAGAAATTATCTACTAATACGTCAAGATCAAATCAATTCAATATTTTTTTATATGGTGGGGCTAAAACAATATTATTTGATCTGGTGGGGTTAAGACCATAAGCGTAAAATTGTTGGAATTCAATAATCTCTCTTTTAATATTTATGAATTAAATTAAATTCTCAACCTTGAAGTAATTGTCGGCGGTCTTTTTATCATCAACCGCCGTCTTTAGCAGGTACGATATAAGATCTTTCATTAACTTTCCTTACACCCAACGCTGATCTCGATAGTATATCCATCTTAATGCGCACACCTTTACACACACACACACACACACACTCACACACACACACACACATGAAGGTCGAGGGGCTTGGTTAAATTGGTCAAATCCGCTCACTTTCATCTCTCTTCTGTCCGCTTTGGTTATGTGCTCAAAGCTTGACAGTTGATTCCCGTGGGTTTGTGGTTGTTCCTGGGGTTTTCCCTGGGTATTCCTCCACCAAATATACTTGTCGCCATGTATATGAGACTATCATGTGCTGCTAAATGACCTTAAACCCAAAATAACAAATGCAAGACTAAGGTGAACCGGGATTGCCTCCCTTCTCAAGAAACTGATTCAAAGATGGCTACTTCGAGTTGGCGTCTCGTATCTAAGGAACAAGTGTTACTTCTTTTTTTGGCATTTCTCTCATATTTGCCGGGTAAGTAAGCTTTCATACGATCACTTACGTGTCTATTTTCAAGCAGAAGTTATATTGACAGAAGAAACACATATGAAAGATGTGCTCATAAATTCAGTCCGCATAAGTCATATCAGTCAAACGTTCAATCACCTCGTGATCAATATGTGCCTACATGAGCGTTTCAGTACCCAAATACATAGCTACCCGTGTAAAATGCTGTTTATTGTCAAACGAACAAATTGTATGGAAAGCTGTTCAGTTGTTTACCAGATTCATTTTTTTATATCAATGGAAGTTAGGAACAGTTAAATACGCACATTTCTATCATAACATGAAAAAAATAGAAATAAAATGAATATTATCTTTATTTAATTTTTCATTTTCATTTTTTTCATTTTTGCTTTTTTATGTACACACATCAGAGAGAGAGAGAGAGAGAGAGAGAGAGAGAGAGAGAGAGAGAGAGAGAGAGAGAGAGAGAGAGAGAGATGTTATTTGCAAACCTTTGACGTTTAATTATACCCGTCACTGCACTTATACTGCCTTAATTTGAAATCATTGTTTAATAACCACATGGTACATCACCAGATTATCATTTTAGTCAGCAAAATTATTTTCGGGGGAGGGAGGGGGAAGCAAACAAGTAGTGGTCGGCAATTAAGTTTTACATTAAGGCCAAAACATAGAGGTGAAAAGCAAGCAATTATTGCATTTATGGAGAAAGTTTCTAAAACCAACTTTGGCGTAGATGACTAGGCAAGCTGGAGACACAGATTAATAAAATCAGAACATTGCTCTGCCATTTCCAAGAAGACGCGAAATGCGATCTGATACATTTATAGGAATACACATAAATTTGATGAGTTTCGTGATTTCGCCTCTTGCAGAGTGCTCCACGTGTGTTTGGACAGAAAAGGTCCATACTGTTATGAGTGACATTGTTTCCTTTCACCTCCATACCATGTAAACAAAGGTGGTTCCAAATATAGTTGGGGGGGGGACAGTGGATAGATTTATGCACAAAATTAATGCTGCAATCACCGGACTAGTATAAAACAATAATAGAAATACACAAGTGGGGTCAAAAAGGTCCATATTTTTGGATACCTATATTAAAACAAAGCATAAGAATATTATCCACTTGACCAGAGAAGTCAATAGCAGTTCGTTGCAGAAGAAGTTTATGCACATCAGTCCCAAATGTTTTTCTGCAAATTGTACGTACGAAGGTCATTTTTGACACCATGTGATGCTCACAGTGCAAACACAAGCTCTTTAACAAAATAATAATTCTGCAAAATCATTGTCTACAAAACAGGCTGATGCAATTGAAAATAGTTGTCATCCAAGCCGTTTTTGCGAAATTCTACTTGTCACTAACCCGCGTTTTTTTTTTTTTTTTTGTTTATTTAATTTTTTGCTTGTTTGTTTGTTTGTTTTTGTTTTGTTTTTTGTTGGATTTTTTTTTTTTTTGCAATGGGAGGCTAGCTCTTCTTCCTAGCCGACTATTGGTAACTAGGTAACTATGGTAGGTGTATATGCTGACATCAGTCTTGAGAAAAACATAAATCCGAAACATCTAGTTCACAAATATATCCATATCTTTAATTAGCAAACAATAATAGCTGAAAATGTCACACTTTAGCCTTAAGTTAAAATGTTTTACAGGGGCCAATTTACAAAACTATACCCTGCCACCTCGCTGTCTGCGAAACACTTCTGTGGTTTCTTTCTGAGCTTCACGGAAAAAGCCTAGAGTATTGCTCTTGATGATGATGATGATGATGATGATGATGATGATGATGATGATGATGATGATGATGATGATAGTCGTATATGCATGTTCGTTTGCTTGACGACTTTTGGAGCCTCTTATTTTCATAAGAGACCAGAGAACCCACCCGAAGGGTGGGCCTCCAATACCCCCCTCCCATGGTCAGTTGTATTTTCCAATTTGTCTTTGTCATGGGATTGATTGCATCTTTAGGCTAAATTGGAAGATGGTCCTGGTTGTGTTGTTATATCTACTTGTTTTGGAGGGTTATAGTTGGGTGGTAGATTGATTTCAGGATTAAAATGTATAAGTCTTTTTTGGGGGGTATAATAAGTGTTCCCCGGCTGTTTTCTTTAGGAAGGAGTTGAGTTTCTTCATAGTCCTGTGTGTTTTTGTTTATTTGTTGTTGGAGTATTAATTGTTCAAAGTATCGGTTTGCTATGGTAATTGGTAGTTCAGCATCGTTGTATGGTGATGAGTTGCCGGTATTTGGAGAAGATGATATTCTGCATAATTGTGTCTTCGTTATAATTTTCTTTTCTGTAGTCTTGGTGAATTGCAATTTATAGTGTTGCTCTTGAGATTTGCGATATATATATATATATATATATATATATATATATATATATATATATATATATATATATATATATATATATATATATATATATATATATATATATATATTTATACCGACAAATGATACTGGCTTGCAAATGTAGACCGGATACCAGCGAATACATGATAAACACCAATAGAATGAGACTCGAAACGTTGGGAAGGTTTTAAGCCAACACAGGAAAAATCACTGAAGCAATTCAGTTTCCTACTGGTGATAATCTGTGGTACGCTAACTTTCCATATGGAAACACATATGTAACATCAATGGCAAAGAGACTTTAAGTGGACACAGATATGTTATACAACACATAACACCGTTATTTAACAGGTAAAAAAGAGAATTCATCGATGTCCTATATGTGGATGCAAATGACTCCAGTGTAACGCCCTTAAAAATATTCAGCATCAGATGATGGGGGGATACGTTCAAGCGAGCAAAACTTTAGATTCATTTGATATATTTTTAACAGCTGATAATAAAATCGTGGAGAAACAAGTACAGTTTGACTTGTCCACATTCGATGAACAAGGTCGTGTTCAGACACCGAGATATTTCCTTAAGATCATTTCTTTTGTTCCTAGGAAGTTTTTTGGGTTTGAAGTATGAACATCAATAGCGGGAGTTCATTTGGGAAACACGGACATGCAATTGCATCTTGAGACGGTACAAAGGCCATCAAAAACGCCATACATATATCATTTGTAATACAAAGAAGATGCAGCGTAGCACACTGAGAAATTAATAATTTATACACTTGCATCAAACTAACAACTGCCTCGCGTTTTGTTTTTTGTTTTCAGTCTTTCTTAATAATATTTCGATTGTAAACTTAAAGATATGATCAATAATTAAGCAAGAAAGAGTAAGAAAACCAATGTATGGATTTATGGGTCTTAAACAATGAACGTATCGGGGCGTGGATCTGGGTGAGGTGCTTCAAGGGTTTCCGGACCACCGATCTGTTCTAAAAAAAAAAAAAATTAACATAATACAACAAGGTAAACGCAGTGTTAATTTTTTTTTTTAAAAAAAAACAAAAACGAATTCATCAATGCATCATACGATGTGTATTAGACTATACCGTCTACTAAGCATGGCATTTCTTTAACTTTGTTCTCACAACGAACTTTTTTTTTCTTCAAAATTAAGAAAGCTTACGCAGACTGGATAAGTTTTGGCCTTGAATTTGTACGGTTTGTAAGGACTAAATAATCACCGGCTAGATTGTAATTGTACTGGCTTAAATTAACTTCTAAGACAGTGGAAGGGGTACGATTCATAATGGGCCAGCGACAGATTGTAGTAACAGTAACACTACGTAATTCAGAAGGTGACTGTAACGAGCTGAAAGTTCTGGCTAAATCCTCACCTGACGTAATATAACGAAGAAGATGGTGGTCTAGCTATTGAGAGTTCTGGGCGACACCTTGTATATATATATATATATATATATATATATATATATATATATATATATATATATATATATATATATATATATATATATATATATATATATATATATATATATATATATATATATATATATATTGCCATTGCAATTCTGTGTCATTACTTGTTCAGTTTTGTATAGTAGCTACAATGGACTGATTTGAATCGCATGTTTGAATTCCAAGTGAACCAATCCTATCGAAGTTCTACTAAATTGTACTATCGTTAATAGTAAATAACAGTGACCTCCTTTTCAAAGTCAACCGAACTCGCTTTTGTTGTACTGTCATTAATTTATTTGCATTTAAAATAACCACGGGGAGAAACAAGGTCCGTCGATCCATTTCGTTCCACATCGACGTAAAATGTGGAACGAAGTCAATCGACAGTCTTTGACAAATGAAAATTGGGTAGAAGTTACGTATCGATATAAGTGAGATATGGTATATGCACTTTTCATGCTTCATTGAACAATATAATTCTTTGCATTTTCCTTAAGTTCAGTTTAATTTGTCTTAAGACACTGTTGTATACTTGGTACTGAACTCCAATTTGTACATTCAACGTAATCACGAATGCTAGCACCCACTACAAGTAACACGGATTATGCACTGTACCGTGAAGCAGGCGAGACGCAGTATAAATACAGACTTTCATGTTGGTTCATTCTTAGCATGGACATTGAAACCTGAATCAGATTTTAGGCGGGAATGAAGAAAAAGTCTTTAATTTTGATTGAATTCATAACACGGTAAAAAAATTTCTGGTTTCAAGCAATATTTCCATCGTGTCCTCTTAGTAATTTATATTATTTGTTGTTATTACCATTAAGGGAGACCTAACGTACGGTATCTTGATTGCCCTAAGGCAGGAATGTCTTTTCTTTTTTTTCCCCATGAGGGCCAAAAACAGATCAAATGTTTTCTGTCTCGGGCAGCATGAACAAAAATAGTTCCTTATCACTAATAACTGCGCATTTTGCCGGTAAATAAAATGCATGTTTTTAAAAGAAAGGCCTGCATGGTCGCTGGACCACAAAGTGTAGGACTGGGCCGCATGAGCGTCTCGGTTTGGACACTCCTGCCCTAAGGACATTTCTCACCATTTAAAGACTGGTACTGTAGAACGAGGTGTTAGTAGATGTAAAAGAAATATTCATCACATTTATTCTTACCGAGGATATACTAACTATATCATCATTGCAAAATAATTGTACGAAATTGATCTCTATGTTGAAATATGTAGATTAGCGGTAAAGGAGTTTATGATCTATCAGCACGTCGTTTTTTTTTTTTTGTCTACAACACTCCTTTAAAAATCACATTGTCCTAATCTAGAACATTATTATAATGATCGCAAATTCCTGATTTTGTCAACTGACATGAATACAGGGTCATTTGATCTGATCCAAACGAACAACATGTGACGAATTTGCACTTTTGAGATCTCTTTATCTACGTATAGACCTACTCAGTATAAGACATCAATTATTAAGGTGAATCACCCATAATGCGTATTTAAACTGTAACTCATACACTCAAGCTAGGGTATCACAATCGTGTTATGTTTTGGCAAACTTTCAAATGTAGCCCCATAAATAAATAGACTTGTATATTGAAAATAAACTATTACAAGCAAAAGCGAGCCTTTCCTTTATTCTGTAAAATGTTATGCCGCTGATCTTTCTTAACATGTTTAAAGAAATAATCAATAAATGCATTGTGCTGTACTATGTCTCTCTCTCTCTCTCTCTTTCAACTTAAACATATATGCATGACGAGATTTGCAGTACAACTTCTATTCAAATATAGTGAACGAACCACAACGATGAATATTTTAACTTGACAAAAATGCACTATATTTGTACAAGTCTGGAAAGTGATGATAATTATAATTTAAATGAAGAAAAAAAAAACGCAAACAAAATGTATGTATGTATTACACAAAAATTTCGAACTAAGCAAAGTCTTCATCAGATGATAATAAACACACACACACACACACACACACACACACACACACACACACGTTGTTGTGGGCTTGACGCCATTTTTCACCACATGATAGGCAGTACCTGGCGGCTAGCATACCTGGTGGAGGACAGACGTGTGATGGCATTGATCAGTAACGGCAAGCGACGGGTGGGGGTGGCACTTCCCCCCTCAAGTAAAGAGTCAATCTTAAACAAAATATTTTTATATCATAAAAAAGAGATGCAATAACGAAACCAATAACATGGTCAAAAATTACATAAATTATGAACTAAATTTAAGACGAATTAACTTCATTGATAAAATTAGTCCTTGTCTTATTAGTGTAAGTTAATAATCTGAACAGATGATTCAAACTTGTTTGAACTTTTATGCTGTCTTCGACATTATCGTCATTTTCTTGTATGTTTTCTTTTTGTAGTTGGATTAGAAATCTCTCCCCTCTCTAAGCTCCGTTTGAAAAAGGCTAGTTTATATTAGTTTTGCACTGTATTTGCATTATGGCTTTCTCCCGAGCGTGAACTTTAGGGGTCTAGTTCATCTGGGTAGACTGAAATTGGGTTCCTTTTTCTTTTTCTTTTTTTTTCATCTCTGTTGAAAAAATTCTGCAATTTGAACGTCGGTTTAATTTGTGAAAAAAAATATTGAAAATTGTAGATTTTAGTGACTTAACCCGACTCTAGTGCAACATCTGCTGTCACTCAAAAGCATTGATGACGACAATGACAGCGATGTTTTGGTGGTTGTAATGATGATGATTATGATGAGGATTAGTATTTGGATGATGATGATAACAATATGGATGATAAACATAGATGATGGCGATTCTTTTTAATTTATTATTATTATTATTATTATTATTATTATTATTATTATTATTATTATTATTATTATTATTATTATTATTATTATTTCAGGAGTTCTTTGGTAAGCAGACCATTCTCCAATTGAGTGCTATTACGGTTGTATTTCCATGGAAGATTCATGAACAAGATATGTATATGTATGTGTGTGTGTGTGTGTGTGTGTTTGAGAGAGAGAGAGAGAGAGAGAGAGAGAGAGAGAGAGAGAGAGAGAGAGAGAGAGAGAGAGAGAGAGAGAGAGAGAGAGAGAGAGAGAGCGTAAGGAAAAGGATGTTTCCATGTACCCTATAAGTTAATAAAATACCCGTATGGTAAATATGAGAATGTGTCAGTGTTTCAATAACAGTGTACTTATAAAACCTCCAATTTTACATGATCTGGAATAATAAATGTGGCACAAATGTAACGACATACGTTAGCGTACACTTCTGTTTTTTGTCTGTCTATCTCAATTTATGTATGCATCTGTTCTTTCTTGCTAATCTGTCCTTTGGTCTATCTAAATGTCACTGATTCCACACAATAGATACATTTAATTTTGTCATTTTGACAGCGATAATGGTGACAGCAACAGTGACGTCGCCGTTGCAGTATCAGTAGTTTCTGGGCTCTGGTACGTGATTTTGATTATTGTATTTGTTGTGTGTGCCGGTACCTTTAGTTTATGTGGCTTCCTAATCTGTTGGTGTAAAGAACGACGAGACAGGAAGAATGGAATATTTCCGAGGAACACTCCAGCAGGTAGTACACTTTGATGGGATGTGTGTTTGTGTGTGTGTGTGTGCGTGTGTGTGTGTGTGTGTGTGAGAGAGAGAGAGAGAGAGACTCCTACCTACACATACAAACCGATAGATAATACATACAAATAAGCATACAAACATGCACGTTTAACAGATTATTGGATATATCATACTCAAGAAATGGGGAGCTGTACTTTTTCTGAGGACATGTTAAGGCTGGCCTGTACAGCAGATATCGAACCTGTGACCCTTGGATTATGAGTTCAACACTCTACCACTAGAGCTATTGCAGCTAAAATATATTTACACTAACACACACACACACACACACTATATATATATATAATTTTTTGGGACACGATCACTAATTAAATAATTGACATTTTCCAATAATAATCATGTCAATTTAATTTGAAAAGACTTTTAATTTCAGTGGGTTAGAAGTTCAAAGCCAGTGAATGATTACTTTATGAGGTGGGTGGGGGTGGGTTTAGGGACAGGACAACATTTGCCCTTGGTCTATGGTATGTACCTGATAGTGCAATTTTATTTGACACACTGTCAAGTGAAAACCAAAGATGTTGGCATACTTGTGTATTTCTATAAGTATAGAATTAACTTTCACACCTTGAATGTTGGTAGTTTATATTTAAAAAGACAGTTTCAGTTATCTTGTTTATTCATGATATATAAACTCTTTCTTTTTCACAGTACCAGTACCAACACCCCTATGGGTACAAACAATTCAGTCTGATCGCAACATGGAAGTACATGGTTTTAGCGCATGTTCTGATGGCATCATTATCACAGGTCCTACCAGTGTCATGCGCTTCCGACAAGGAAACCAGGAGGCTGATGGTGCACGTTGGTCAATTGGTAGGTTTTCCAGATAAAATAAATAAATGTTATTTCACTGAATACTCTTCCAAGTAATCAGTGGTCTATCTTTGCAAGATTTTTCGCCTTCAGTGAATTCTTATAGATTACATGTCCTTCTAGTGTGGTTGGTGCATAGATTTAACATGTTATATAGAGTAACAAAATGTGGAGGAAGAAACCGGGAATTCACCGGAGAGAACCACCGACCCACGTGAAGCTACTGGCAAGCTTTCTCACATATCCACATTCGCCAAATCTTAGACTCGAAACCATGCAGATAGAGGTGAGATGGCAGTGATCCGTAACGGAGAGCGCTTTAGACTAGAATGTAGTTTTATATATCAATAGAGAGAGAGAGAGAGAGAGAGAGAGAGAGAGAGAGAGAGAGAGAGAGAGAGGCTAAAGAAGCTAAAGCAATTCCTAATGTTAATGTAATATAATTTACTATAAAGTTTATTTATTTGTCAGACACACACTTCTGAGTTCAGACATCAGAAAGAAATCATGAAACATCACTTCTGTCTAACATCATAAAATTTACTTCTAAACTCTAACATCATTGAAAGGCACTTCTGAGTTCTAACATTATATAAAGGTGCTTCTCACCTTAAGCATCCAAACTGGCTTTAAGAGTTTTTAGCCTAAAAGGCATTCAAAACTCAATCACAAGAAATACAATCCTAAAATTCCAACATCAACAATTCAAAAAGTGAATCTGAGCTTTAATATCATCACTTAAAGCTGTACTTTTGTTAAATTATGATTTCATTATAGTAAAACATCACTATCTTATAATACATGTACATAAAAAGTTTGATGTGGGTTTCCTCAGATTTTGAAAGAAAAGTATGCAAAGTGCAGTTAATTTCCCTTTCTGACTTTAGGTGACCAACAAAACCCTCCTTTGAAAGTTTACCATCAAAATTTGACTGTTTGTCTTGTCTTTGGCATATAAAAACATATTTGTGAATAAAGATTTTGTTGTGCATGGGAAATAACTTGAATTTATATTTTAACTAAAGGTACAAAATGTGATTTATATCATCCTTGAAAGTAACCAATATATTGGACATGCATATAACATTTAATTACTCAAAATTATCTTTACAACTCCTAAACAATCAAGTTCATACTGTTTTAATGTGAGAGATTGACCCTCCATCTAGGATGCATATTGCTCTGCATATTTCTCTCTACATATTTATCATAACAATAAGTAAATAACAAAGCACAAAATAAGATAATAATAAAGAATACATGAAGGGTTAACAAGAAGGCATGAGCAAAGATGGGATTCTTCAATGTTGATGTTGATTGGGACTGTCAGATTTGACATTAAGTGAGGGCCCTCAAGCTTGATGTTGAGTAGGACTGTCAGTTTTGACATCAAGTGAGGGCCTTCAAGTAAGATGTTGAGTGGGACTTTCAGTTTTGACATCAAGTGAGGGCCTTCAAGCATGATGTTGAGTGGGACTGTCAGTTTTGACTTCAAGTGAGGGTTTTCAAGCATGATGTTGAGTGGGACTGTCAGTTTTTGACATCAAGTGAGGGCCTTCAAGCATGATGTTGAGTGGGACTGTCAGTTTTGACATCAAGTGAGAGCCTTCAAGCATGATGTTGAGTGGGACTGTCAGTTTTGACATCAAGTGAGGGCCTTCAAGCATGATGTTGAGTGGGACTGTCAGTTTTGACATGGAGTGAGGGCTTTCAAGCTTGATGTTCAGATTCTTGGTAAATTGTTGGGGACTGCTGCCATGATCTTAGAGTCAGGAGGCCTGGACTCTTAAACGAGATAATCTGTTGTGAGCCATTAAGATTCTTAATCTACTTTCCAAGATCTGAGTTTTAACAATTGTGAGTGAATATTTGTGAATAACCTTCTAAATGTCTGATTAATGTTTTGAATAATCTTACCTTTAAAAAATATGAATATTTATGAATATTTATGTAGGGCTTGAGCATGGGAAGCATGTATTTGAAATTGTCTGGCCTGACACATCCAGGGGCACATACGCCACAATAGGTGTAGGGTCCTTGCACACTCCACTGCATCGGAAGCCCAAAACTTCACTTATTGGAATGACTGAGTCTTCACTGGGATTGGACATTGTGCGAAAGAGGATCATCTACAATGGAGAGCCAAAGAAAACATACCCTACTATTTTCCATGTGCCAGAAAAGTAAGCAATATATGTCTAGTCTTTGCATCTGCAAGACAATCATGTTAAACATGTCCAGATTTTGCTTTTGCCAGATAGGTGAATTATATAGTGTAAAGTTATCTCTTGCAAATTGGGAAATAAACCCATATGTCCAAAGTTTGGATATGACAGTCACACGAGTATTGTATGTCCAAACTTTGCATTTGACAGACACACAAGTAATTTGTCCAAACTTTGCATGTGACAGACACACATGTTATGTATGTCCAAATTCTGCATATGACAAAGACATGAGTGTGACTAAACTTTGCATGTGACAGACACACATGTTATGTATGTCCCAATTTTGCATATGACAAAAACATGAGTGTGACTAAACTTTGCATGTGACAGACACACATGTTATGTATGTCCAAATTCTGCATATGACAAGCACATGAGTGTGACTAAACTTTGCATGCGACAGACACACATGTATGTGCAAACTTAGCTTGTGCTGATTAGTGTATGTCCAACTGGCTGGATAATAACATACTGTATGGTTTTGTTCATTTCTAGGAGTGATACTAAAGCTGAAATATAATAGCCTGATATGGCTTATTCCATACATGAGGTTTAAAATTTTCACAAACATTATTATGTACAATTTTGAGATTATGAAATAAAATGATCAAACAATAGAGCAGTTTTTGTATCATGTAGTATCCAGCTATAACAAACATGCATGTTACTATTGAATCACCAACTGTGGATGACTAAAGATATTGCAGGAAACATAAAGTTAGTGTTATGTCTCTATGGTCTTAAACTAAGTAACAGAACGAAGTGAAACCAACAAGTTTAGAAATATCAGCAGATAAATTAATGTTACAAAGTGAGAATTTAAGAGTAACTTAAAATAATTATGAATTAAAAAAATAAAATTAAAATTAAATAAATAAAAATTAAAATAATCCTAAACATTCTATCACAAGCCCAAGAAGTATTGAGTGTTCTAAATGAATTTCATTAATGAATGTTCTTATGTACCAATAGTCTTGAATAGGTTGATGTACCAACATGATTGATGTATCACAATTATATAGTCCAGAATCCTTTAAATGAATTCACAATAATCCCAAAATAGTGAGATGTCAGTGATGTCAGTTCCAATGAATAATGAATAATTTTTTAATAAATTGCTTGTCTCAAATTATATCAGGACAAAGCTGAAAACTCTGACTAAAGATTCCAATAAATGGTAAGAAAAACCAATATGAAACCTATGTTGACAAAACCTTCTTTTATATGCATCCCCACCTGTAATATGTCAAAGCAGGATTTTCTGAAAAAACTCTATCATCTAAATGGAAAAGTACACCAAATTGTAAACAAGTTCATTTCCAGAACCTTCTAAGTCATAATTATGGCTAGGACTCAAACTCAGATATTAGTAAACAACTTATTTATAACTTGTAAACATGTAAAAAATCATGCAGACCATAACTGCTCTACCCTCAATTGTGGACAAAGTTCAAGCACACAACACAAATCATTAAAAAATATATTTGCAAAATGCAACAATGCTGAAGATTTATTTGTGCTTCCAGACTATAAACATTAAATAGCAATGTTCTGCTGTCATAAGGTTTCATATTAACAAACAAAATGGTTGTTGAAGTATGGCTGATTCTTTCAAAATTACATGTATTGAACATTCATCTGCTGTTGTAAGTTCAGAGAGTGAAGATGGTAATAACTTACTACTAATACTAATTAAATTTACAGGAGAATATTCTGAAAGTGAAATAAAACCTAGATCTAAGTGAACAAGTAACTTAAAATTCTCATCAAAAGACATGCAATTTATGCTAATATGTATGTATGTATATGTATATGTATATGTATATGTATATGTGTATATATATATATATATATATATATATGTATATGTGTATATATATATATACAAATGTTTTCAAGTTCAGTTATATGTTATAAAAGCTTTACAACATAAGTGAATTCAAAATGCAGATAAAGAAACTTAAGTTGGTATTTTTTATCAATAGTTTATTTTGAGTAATGTTTTTAAATAAACTAAATTTGTAAAAGCTTTACAACTTAGGTGTGATCAAGATGTACAAATAGGTAAGGAAACAAAAGTCAATATTTCTTTGTACTATGTAATGTTCAAAGCGATTTTCAGTGTCACATGTTTCTGTGTGTGATCTTGAATATTAGTAGAATAAATTTGCTACCTTAGAAAAGTTATAATAATTAGGATTCAAGCGAAATATTGCGTGAATAGGAGTTTTGACTCGGTTCACCATGTATAAAACCAATCATAAATACAGATTTTTCTTTTCTGTCATGTTTATAACTGGATACAAATTTTAAAGGTCTGTTCTAAGAATGAACCAACAGTAAATTTTGCAGAATGCTGTTTGATCTGCTTTACAGGTATGGTAAATAATCCACAAACTTAGCATATGTAGTTTATCATGAAAAGTAGGTTACTATTGCCATAAGTTTCTTTTTGTTGGTGTTTGGTGATTTAGTGAATGCCTGCATTACATTTCACAATCATATATGTGACAATGTCTGGGAAACTGAGCTATTTGGGCAAAAAGAGTGTCTGTTGTACCATACCAAAGCAGTTATGATTTATGGATGTATCTAATTAAAGTATGTTTGAAAACTGTTTTGCTTAAGAGTCTCCACTAATATTAATAAATAAAACTGGAACAAATCAGTTTTGAGTAGACCACAAAATAAACCCTACCATTGTCAAATGTATTTGTGCAGATACTATCAAATCTATGTCAGACTTAAGAAAGATCCAAATCACAAATAAAATTAAATTATTTTAAGAAAATTATTGGTACTTTCTTTTTAAATCATGCTTTTTGTTTCAAAACTGCTGTTATTCATTATTATGTTGACCCCATCCACTATCCATGTAAGGGAAGCAGAAATGGAACATGATTTTATCAATAAAATAGTTTCTTATTGTGTACACTATTTTCTTGACTCCTGAATGACAGACACATCCATCTCCTGTCTTTGTCTAACTTTTCCATGATTTTGAAGATGGGAAAGACAGTCCATTATTGTTGAGCACACTATTCTTTCTACACCATCCTCCTATTATAATAAAATTTTCTTTTAGGAAGCTGAGAAAAACAGTTCAACAAGAAAATAGTTTTCATCTTCAAGAAAATAATAAAGAGCTCAAAGATATCTGCATCTAGCAAATCAAATCTAATAAAAGGGATATTCTCAAAGAAAATTTACATTGACTCAGAATGAACTTAATATTCTAAAAACAGATTGGTCAGTGATTTAATTTTTAAACATCTGATTGGTCATTGATTTAATTTTCAGCCAGATAGAATTAAGATATGGGAAAAATTTAGTTCTAAAGTTATTAAGATGCTATTCACATATAGGGATAAACAATGTTTATTCTCACTGAAATAAAATATTTTTTTTTATTTTGTGAATATGATTAATTCTGAAATAATATATATATATATATATATATATATATATATATATATATATATATATATATATATATATATATATATATATGATAAGTTTATGATAGAAATAATGTTTCTACAGGTTTCTGATGTATGTGGACTGTGATAGTGGCAAACTCTCATTTGGTGCAGATGAATGTTTTTGGGGAATCGCTTTTGAAAACATTGATAGACAGATGTACCCCCTCCACATCATGGCTGGCCTCACAGAGCCAGATGCAAATATCCAGATATTCTACAAGGGTTCTGGTAAGAATCAATGCCATAAATTAGAAAGGTTTTATCATACCACAACATTTATACCATGCCTTAGAACGGTTTAATATTTATACATACCACAACATTTATGCCATGCCCTGGAATTAGGTTTAATATTTGTACATACCACAACATTTATGCCATGCCTTGGAAAGTTGTTATATCTGCACATACGTCAGAAATCATTATATTTTACATAATGTTTATATTTTACATACAGTATATGATAAAAATATGCCTAATTCTAGCATAATATATGGCCACCAATCTCTCTTGCATTGCAGCTGACATTGTGAGAAAATCATGAGTGGAACCCTTAACTTATGCATGAGTGGGATATAATATGTAGATGAAACATTTAGATGCCCATTTTGCTTTATACATATCAGGTTTCAACTATCTAATGATATGTTCCATCTGTTCATGAATATAAATATGTGGTCTCCATAACTGCTTGTTAAGTCTAGTTTTGATGCAAATGATATATTTTGACATCTGATTCAAAATGCATGAATGTTAAGGTATTAAATAGATAGATATGTTATTATTCTTACATGCTCACTTAGATATGATTTTACTTAAAGAGAAATATTGCCATCAAACCTAATTAGCACATTTTGTTGAAAAGTGATTAAAATGCAAAATGATATTCTCAAATCTTCAAAGATTACAAATGTGAAGAAATACATAGTTGAAAATGTAAATGTTTCATCTGCATTCTAGATCCAGTCCACACACTTGACCAGTCTCACTGTTTTGTTTTTTTTTCATTGCATTATTTTGTGGATGAGAGAGAGAGAGAGAGAGAGAGAGAGAGAGAGAGAGAGAGAGAGAGAGAGAGAGAGAGAGAGAGAGAGAGAGAGTCACTATAAATTTGAATGTGTATCAGAGAACTTAACATTTAAAAAAGTATATAACCATATAAGCACAAAGGCAAAGAAAAATAATTATGAAATTGTAATAAGGAAATAAATAATTAAAAGTAAGTACATGTGTTTGATCCAAAACATATCCAGATTGGATATTGTGCTGAATCGTTTTAATAGCAGTTTGTAGTAATAGATGGTTAATTGTTTGCATAATTCTTTATGATAAGAAATGTAATCAATTAGCATGAAATGCTAACAAATAAGTTACCTTGAAGAACCTTTATTTCTGTCTTTTACTTGCTGTAATGTCAAATTCTATATTTAAATTGATAATGAATTTTATGAAATCTCAATGAATTCAAAGCATCTTAAGGCATAAAGAAAAACCTAATAAAAACATGGAAACAAAGTCAAATGGTCTACATGGATAAACTCCAAAGTCTGTAGTCTTTTTAAGGGCCTCTAAATTAAAATATCAGTGTTTTGACTTGTTGGCACAGATGATGGTACCTGTGGTCAAGTCATGTATTTGGCAGATAAGAAGTTATGAGAAACAAAACAAGCAAGTAAGAAAAAAAAATAAAATGGGATGGGGACAAAGGTTTAGACAAAAAGATACCATTTTGAGAAGAACTATCATTTATTTTAAAGCTATTGACTCTCCATACAACATGGCTGGCCCAAGTACAATCTGTGCTCCTGGAGAGTACAGTCTTTCAATGGAAATTCCAGAACTACCCACTTATGAGCAGGCTTCAGCAACAAAAGGTTAGTACTTAAGACATTTTGGTTATAACTGCAAATGTGAAAAATGTGAACAAATCAAATCATTGTAATCACTTACATCATCATTGTCATCACTGTGTTTTATGTCATTACCATCATCATCATACTCATTGTCATCAATTCAGGGATCGTCCTGGGCTTTGCCAATGTCGCAAATTGCTATTTTTTTTTTCTTATTGGCAAAAAAAAATAAAAAATACCAGTTGTCGATTTTTTTGGCAACAGCTTTTTTGGAAGTTTAACTTGTCCATACAATCATGGATTTGGAGTGGAGAAATTCAATGGCCAGGAAAGGAATTCAAACTTACACACTAACCTCCATTCCCACATAAACAAATCCTGTGATGGTATTGACCAACCTGTTGGTACAGTGCAATGTTACATCATAATCTGCTAATGTTGCTTTGATAACTCATTCATTCTACCAGGCTATACCTACAATCAACTGACTTAGGAAGACCTGAAGGAAAACAGCTAGAATAAATTGAATGATGGCTAATTCTTCCACTTTGTTTTTTTTCCCCTTATATATACCAATTAATAGTTTTGCCCACACTCTAGAGAAAATTGATTTCCTTTGAAGTACCAATTGCTATGTATACATACCAAGCAAATGGAGAAAAAAAATCTATCAGAATTATTTACTGTCAGCAGTGCAACATTATCATGGGTAAACGAAAGTTAGACCTTGCATGTTCATCATCTCAGCCTAAGAGTTTGCGTGTCAAGGAAAACTCTTCAGCATTCACTGAGATGTACTTTGTGAAGCTAGCCATAAAATTTGGAGGGTGGGGGATTTAATTTTATAAAAATGAGCTAGACGCTGTAGATGTCAGCAAAGTTGATATTTTTGCATTTGATAATGTTTTTTTTTTCAGATGTAAAATAGTCATCATCATGTAATGATTTATTTAATAATAATGTAAGCACCTCGACTTCCTGTCTGCTAGGGAGGGTTCATTGAAGAAGTTCCACTCAACAATAAAGTCAACAAAAATGTTTAATGAGGGCAACACAACTGAGAAATTGGATAGCTTCACCAATATGAAACATTATTAGGAATAAAACAAATATACTCATGCAAGGAACACTCGTTGCTTGCACTCTTGTATTGTAACAATTAGATACTGACGTTGATCTTTGATGTCTTTTTCCTGGATCATTTCAATAAAATGTCTAAGCACATAATAGTCTGTTTCAATGTTAAATAAATAAAATAATGATTGAAAATCATAGAGCGACCCTAACAGACGAGAGTTGCAGATTTGCTTTGTATTCGTTTAACCCAGGTTACCAGTGTGGTGGGAGATAACTGCACAGATTGGAAGAATAATTTACTTGAACATTCCCTACGTAATTTTCCAAAATGCTTGCCTCTGTATATTGCTAAAAATACGGATGTTCAAATGTCCAAAGTATTGCTTATTTTACTAGCTTTTCACTTAAACAATGTCCAAATAATTCAGAATATTATTATTACTTTGTCAGTCATATATTATTATTATTATTATTATTATTATTATTATTATTATTATTATTATTATTATAGCAAGTTATATACCCGGTATGTCATTACCTAAAAAGGGTGTTCTACTTCACAGATGTTACTTCTAGTTTTGAATTTGACCGCGCTCGGCAGTTATCTGACAAGTACTGTCTTTCACTCCAATATATAGCCTTCGGTTTTTAACCACGTGACAGTGCTGAACCAATCAGAATTGGCAGACCGAATCCGCCAACCAATCAGATGTGGCAAACTGGCAAACCTCAGTCTAGCACAATTCTTGCGATATCAACTATACATGAATATGGTTCGATATATTTCAATATATAAAATATTCTCACATCTTATTTTTTACTCTGTACAACACTTTGAGACAAAAGTTCTATATTCTAATTTGTTTATAGAGTTTTCAGTAGCAGAATAATAGTTCTAGACAGGATAAACTGTGGCAAACCAATGACAGGGTATAATGGTACTATACAAGAATTGCGACTGCTATGAAGATTGCAACTATGCACAAAACAAATTGCATTTCTCCTTAATTTGAATAGTTCTTATATAAAGTCAGCATATATCAGATATCACTTTTGGCAATACATTCACGGTGACTTAATATGAGTGTAAATATATGTGAATCACATACCTGTAATATCGAACCATCGAGGTCATGGGTCACAAACAAAAATGGCGTCCATACGAACTTGACTTGATCGATAAAAAGTTTGTTTACCGCGAAACACGAACAACCTGAATTTTTATATTTAATACACGCATCATCATGTTCACATCAAGCAATGGAGAAAACACATTTGGTATCAAATGAAGGTAATACAGTCATGTAGTTTGTGCAAGAAATGGTGCTGAATGTAAAATGTCAAACCTTGACAAGCCAAGTGTAATATAATGATGAACATCGTAATATCTAAGACTTATTGACAGAGATTTCCTACAGACAAAATAAATATGAGACTAACCAACTAGCAATTCAATATAATTTGACTCCATGGACCGCAGGAAGTCTGAGAACATGCCTATGAAGTGACGCATTATCGGAAATAGGGAGATGCTATACGTTAAAATTCATATAACCACAGAGTAACTAATTCGCCACAACTACATGCTCCTGCACTACCCAAAGTCCAATTAGCTAACATGTAACACTAATATCTTAAAAGAAAAATATCTGAAAACAATGGAGATTTCACATTCAGTAATAAATATCCACCCCAACCCAATTATGATACACAGCTGGTTAATCCAGAGTCTATGACAATATTATAGCTGCACTGCTTGTTGTCAATAAAGTAATAACTATCCAGTGTTTTTCAATTTTCATAGCCTATTAAATTAACAGACTTGGCAACACTTTTTGAAAATTGGCGACAAAATATTGCAGTTGGCGATATTTTTGGCGACAACTTTTTAAAAGCCAGGACCATCCCTGCATCATGATTATTATTATTATTATTATTATTATTATTATTATTATTATTATTATTATTATTATTATTATTACATTGTATTATTATTTATATTATTTACAGAGAACATCCAGCCACTGAAGGTACCAGCTTCCCCACCACCACCATACAACAAAATGCCTGAAACCTATTAAGACATTCTGTGGAAGATGCATTCCATTGTCACTGTTGCTTGATTATTAAATGGACTAAACTTGCTTAGATTGTATTTTTCAATGCTTATTAACAAGTTTTTTAAGAAATGTCTTGAAATATTTTTATGGGTTTTTTTATTCATCAGTTTGATAAAATGTTTTGAGTTTGTAGGTTTATGTAAAGACAAACTAACAAGTATAAATAGGAAATATTGTATTGTCAGACAAGATTGTACTATGGTCATGTACAAAATTTTTATTCATTTAAAAATTAACAAATTTTTGTGTCAACAGTTTTATCCCATTTTGATATGTATGTTCATTATTTGTATTTTTCACATTGGATGGCAATTTTCAAACTTTTATTGTAAGTGAATTGGAATAAATTACTTTGTTTTAGCACTGAGGAAGGTTGATGGATGTAATTACAAGTATATTATTTTTGTTTGTGCAAGTTTGATTCTCTCTTATAAAATGAATTTCGTCAGAAAGAATCACATAATTTTGCTTCCAGATAACAGGATGTCTGACAACAAACAATACATCCTATAAACTTTCATTTCATCTGAGACTGAATATCTCAAGCATGATAATTATTGTGTATTGCAGTGGTTTCCAATGTTGTGGGACAGGATCTAACAAATATTTTTTCTTATTCTAATAACCCCATTTCCACATTTTTATAAGTTTTGCAACCCTCAAAATATTACTTGTGATCCTCCAGAACATCCTTGTGACCCTGATTTGGGTTGGGACATGGGGTGGGGGAAACCACTGCAGTATTGTATTCATCATTTCATTTTCAGTAGGTGTACAAAGTCAAATAATCTTTGTGATGGAAGCTCAGTGAATAATTAATTCTTAAGACTGTGTAAAAAAAAATTTAGTGAAAGAAATTCCATGTATTTCCTCAACCAAGTTTTACACCCAAGGGAACTGGTGTGCACAAAACATCTTGTTTCTACTAGCTTTAGTTAAATTGTGCACCTCTTAGAAGTGAGAAAAATGAAAAGAATAATGGAGATGGTCACTTAAATGAGGTTTGTTTTTGTAATAAGTGTATGTAAAGGACCATGCAAATATTATGTGAAAGGCCATTGCTTAATTGAGGTGAACTTGTTAAAGTTTTGGCTGTGTATCACTCATGAAGTGAAGATAAACCCAGTTCATGCTTATAATGTCAAGATAATACCAGTCCATGCTTATAATGTTGAGATAATACCAGTCCATGCTTATAATGTTGAGATAATACCAGTCCTTGCTTATAATGTTGAGATAATAACAGTCCATGCTTATAATGTTGAGATAATACCAGTACATGCTTATAATGTTGAGATAATATCAATCCATGCTTATAATGTCAAGATAATACCAGTCCATGCTTATAATGTTGAGATAATACCAGTCCATGCTTATAATGTTGAGATAATACCAGTCCATGCTTATAATGTTGAGATAATATCAGTCCATGCTTATAATGTCAAGATAATACCAGTACATGCTTATAATGTTGAGATAATATCAGTCCATGCTTATAATGTTGAGATAATACCAGTCCATGCTTATAATGTTGAGATAATACCAGTCCATGCTTATAATGTTGAGATAATACCAGTCCATGCTTATAATGTTGAGATAATACCAGTCCATGCTTATAATGTTGAGATATCAATCCATGCTTATAATGTCAAGATAATACCAGTCCATGTTTATAATGTTGAGATAATATCAGTCCATGCTTATAATGTTGAGATAATGCCAGTCCATGCTTACAATGTCAAGATAATACTAGCCCAAGCTTATAATGTTGAGATAATACCAGTCCATGCTTATTATGTTGAGATAATACCAGTCCAAGCTTATAAATTATAGATAATAAGATTCCATGCTTATAAAGTGAAGTTAATACCAGTTCATTTTTTTATATGCTGTCCTTGACTGTGATATTTATGTACCTTAATATTAGAATAAGTACCCATTGCAAGTTTAATTCACAAATACATGTATGAGGTATGGATACTGTTGTTTCTTTGAAGACTAAAATGATTATATTTTTATGAACTTTTTGTATATTACTGCTTGAATAGGATGCATTTAAAACTACTTGTTTTATTTTATAAAGTTTTTTGTATGTACGTGTGTATGTATGTATGTATGTATGTATTTATGTATGTATGTATGTATGTATGTATGTATGTATGTATGTATGTATGTATGTATGTATGTATGTATGTGTGAGTGTGTATGTATGTATGTATGTATGTATGTAAGTACGTACTTACGTACGTACATTTGTATGTATGTATGTATGTATGTATGTATGTATGTATGTATGTATGTATGTATGTATGTATGTATGTATGTATGTGTGTATGTATGTATGTGTGTATGTATGTATGTGTGTATGTATGTATGTGTATGTATGTATGTATGTATGTATGTATGTATGTATGTATGTATGTATGTCAGAACTTTCTTTATCAGCTGGGAGCTGAATGATTTACCAAGTTGCTCCTTTTACTTTACACCTTGCTAATTTTTAAAAATACCTGAATCCCTGCTGAAGAAGGTCCCCTAAAGCCCCTCCCTCGTTTGGCTACTCATCCTCCAACTTTAAATATATATTGGAAGGCTTTGTATGTATTTACACCTGCATGCACACCTGTGAACTCTCATGCCAGGAGAAGAAACTCCTGATTTTACTACTTGACTGTGATATTTCTGTACCCTAGTATTGGAATAAGTACTCATCACAAGTTTAATACTCACTTTAAAGACTACTTTATATTTTAATATTTCTATGACCTTTTTGTACATTATATACTTGAATAGGATGCATTTCAAATTGTTTTATTTTTTATTAACTTTTTTGCTTTTGTGTGTATGTGTGTTGATTTCTTTATCAGCTGGTAGCTGGATGAATTACACATGGATACTTTTAAAAAATCCTGCATACCTGTTGGAAGAGGTCCCCATAACCCCCAGCAACCTACCTTGGAAACTCACTCTCCATCTTTAAATCTAATGGAAGGCCCTGTATGTATGTACACATGCACGCATGCAAATATGTCATACTTGTCAACTCTCATGCCAGGAGAAAGAAACTCCACACCTACCCCCATTTTCATAATATCTCATGATTTTTGTAGAGAAACTCCACACCTACCCCCATTTTCATAATATCTCCTAATTTTTGCAGATAACTCTTCATTATAAAACTTTTCTATTTTCATTTCTCCTAAAAAAGACATTCCTACAGAAATAGATATATCTTATGCAATCTACAGAATCTGTTTTATTTTATCACCCCTGTATACTGTTGTGGCAAATTAATTATCAGACTACAAAGAATTTTTGTCTTTAGTAAATGGAATGTTAAGTATAAACGTTATTCATGTCAATTTTATAAATTTATAATACCCCAAAAGATATAGCAGAACTCGAGTTTTCATATATTTACATGCCCTCTCACAAGCAACAAAATTTAAGTACATTTGGATAGCTAGACTGGCTGTGGTGGACTGTAATTGTGGCCTTCCAATTACTATTGTTAGTATTGTTCGTGGTCCATTATAGCTCATAGCGTCAGCTGACAGCCGTCTACTGCAGCATACGCGCCTATGGGAAAGCGACACGGGCACATGCTATGCTAGATGAGGCAGCCAGGTTCTCATGCGGTGATGCCAAAAATGGCTTAAAGGCAGGGCGCACAGCAAATGTACCAGTCGTCTCAACGCACCATCGTTTAAGGCCTCACTTTGACGTGGATGTTCACCAACAAAGTTTATGAGGCCGACATCCTTTTTATTTTACCACTTGACAGGATGGTGCATGTATAAATATGCGCTAGCTGCTTTAAGATAACCGATACCATGACCAGCAAAAAGGCCTTTGAGGTTTCCATGGGTCACATCTATAAATGAGTCATTCTTAAGTGGTCAAGCTGCTTCAGGTGGACGCAGAAAGGATGGTCATGGATGACATGACACGGCTGTTGGAGTTACACAAGGTTTATGTTCGCCAGGGTGAAGCCAGCTTCCACCAAACGTTGAGTATGGTGGAGAGATTTAAAAACATTGTGTCGGAGGGGCCAAGAGATGGAGCGGAGCCTTGATAAACGAGGATCAGACGACTGTTAGGCATGGCTGCAGCCTTAAATGAAGAGGTACGAATCATACTCTTCTTTAGCTTTTTTTTTTTTTCCTATCCGAGCATGTCTTAAGACCAGGTCACGGTTTCAAAGTCCATTGTTTCGTGTCCAGCGGAGAGAGGCTGGCTGCTGTTGCATTGTGCACAACTACCTGGAGGCTGATACTGCGAATAGTGTTGTACGTGTAGTGGAATTTGAAGATAGACTAACTTTAAAGCTTGTAGTAAGACCATTAGTCTTACTTCAAGCTCTAAAATTAGTCTATCTTCAAGGATTTCAAAACACTAAAAAAAGTAAAAATGTTGTTTTGCCAGTAACTGAAATGTCATTTGTTAAAACACAGCCTTTCAGTATTGCTTAAGCAGCTTGAACATATATTTTATGATTTTATATATTCATGTTTTAATTAGGTAAAAGTGGGTATTTTATTAATTTATGTAATTAATGTCCATTAATGAGTGAAATAAAGTCATCAGTTGCAATTATTGTGTTATTCTCATTTTACACAAATTTAGCCAATTAGGCAACCTTGAATCAGGATTACCTGTTCGAGTTTTATTTTTTCACTCTTTGCGATGAAGCTAGCACGATTACTATTAA
The DNA here is from genome assembly GCA_016746295.1 of Potamilus streckersoni. Lineage (NCBI taxonomy): Eukaryota > Metazoa > Mollusca > Bivalvia > Unionida > Unionidae > Potamilus > Potamilus streckersoni. The sequence goes on from JAEAOA010001928.1 coordinate 45,079, forward strand.
TGCTGAATTATTCTGTTATATGACAAGTGATAAGTGACTTTCTGGTTGGTATGTTTGCTGCTTGTCTGTATAAACAACGTAGCATGAACAGCATATTAACGCTGGTCATTCCGTTGTAGCTTCTGAAGGATGCTGATCATGGGATTGCAGTAAGAAAAGTGCCTGATGATTCGTTCTGCTTTAAGGAAAATTTGACTAGACATTTGTCCCATATGATAGGTCAATATATTTATAATATAGCTAATGTTTGTTTTGTTTATATGTACTCTGTATATTTCTATGAAATGATTGTTGATGTATTTTAGTACCTTTAATAGGTTATCAACCTGCATATTCTTTTCTGAACCTATCATTTTGTCAATACGTTTGTCTGTCTGTCTGTCTGTCTGCTCTCTACTTTTGCTCTACAAACTGATTTTTTGTGTTTAGGCTTATTTAATTCACTGTCTCTCTAGATGGATAATTAATAAATATATGGGGTAGTAAGTCATTCGTATTGAATGTAAACTGAATAAATGGATACATGCAGATCATTAATGCAATAATGACGGTATTGTTAATTATAGTTTTAGTAAATGTATATGTATTGTATTTGCAGGGTTTAAGAATACAGGAGAAATGTAGTTATCTCCATATACCAACCTCGTGCAGAATAAGCCCAATTTCTTATAACAAAAATAAGATTTGTATTTTTCTATTCTAGGAGTAGAAGGCAAGTGCTGTAACAACTACATTGTACTAGACCTCAAACACCCCCGGAAAAACTTGGTTTTGACATTTGGTAATATTTGCTTGGGCTTAAAAGAATCTTTTCATATTAATATTCAAACCATCATAACTAACTGTGTTGACCATTTTTCATAAAATTTTAAGCATGCTTTAAAAGATAAAAAAAATACCTAATTGGTTAAAAGCGTCCGCCTTGGATGTGGGTGGTCGTGGGTTCGAACCCCGGCTGAGTCATGCCAAAGACTTATAAAAATGGTACTATCAGCTACCTCGTTTGACGCTCAGCATTAATAGGTTAGTGTTAGGACGTATCGGCCTGGTGTCAGGTGAATGTGACTAGGTGGGACATTATGCTACTTGTCTGCTGCATGATGCCCCAGTGCTCGACGTCACTATTACTAACACACTGCAGACAATGTAGCGATATAACTAAAAGTAATTTAAGCTACGTTTACAATCCAACTCACACATACACATAAAAATTAATTGTGTTCTCTATTACGTTCTATGCTAAAAAGATAGAGCCGTTTTAAGAAGTTTGGGGGCCCTAGGCACAACCTCTAACCTTAAAAGTAACCAGAATTGGGCCTCAGTTTCTCAGTCTCAGATAGTATTGCATTGTATTTCCATGTGCACGTGTGTCATTTTGTTAAATTTATTAATATAGATTTAGTCATCTAACACAACCGAGGTACCCTGCTGCGCGGGGGCCTAGGCAAGTGTTTCGCGTGCCTATGCATTAAAATGGCACTGTATGGAGGAGGGCGTGGTTATCGTTGCATCTGGAGATAGTTGACAAGTACAGAGACTTCAAAAAGCAACAGGAGCAACAGGGAGCAAAAAAATCACAAACAAAAAAAAAACAACAGTATAATTGGACAATTCACACGAATAATTCTCATATAACTTCACAAGAGAAAAACATTTGGGCATATTCTTGTTCTAAATGCCAGGTGTATTACTGTTTCTGCAAATTGCAGCTACTGGTTTTGTCTTTTGCTTTTATCATAACCTGTCAACAAGGTGATTGTTTTCTTCCCCTTATCCGAGAATCATTATTAAGAATATAAAAATTGGCATAAGCAGGAGTAAATAAAATATTATATAAAATAGCCATGAAATTAAAAAATTTCATAAATTTGTTTCAGATCCAGTGCGGACCGCACCGGGTGACACCATCAGAGGAGACACCAAAATGACTGTCAATTCAAACATGAGAATATTCTAAATTCACAACTCTGCGATATTTGGTCAATTGCTTAGGTGGCTTACACAACATTGGCATAATGACTCCCGTAGGCATAACTGGTTGAGATTTGATATGGTAGCCTGCCTGACTGAGGTAGGCTATTTGGTGGGGAAGGGGGCATGGGGCCTATGGGGTGGCAGTGTGCGGGTCAATTGTTTGGGCGGTGTAGGATATTCGATTAGCAATCTCCACTCGCTCCAGAAAGGCCCAGCTCTGGGGCCAAGCGCCCTCTTAAAGGAATCGCCGCCAAGCCTAGGGCCGCAATAAGTCGACAGGGACAATATGCGACTATAATACTTACTTCGTGCCATTCTACACAGAATAAAGAGCAGCAAAATGAACTAATCAACAAGTTAAATGATAGTTGGTGTTGGATGGTTGATGGAGTCTAGGTGGTGGAAAAACTTCAAAAAGAGTGGAAGTTTCCATTCAACCTAGACCTTATGGAGAGACTGAAAGCAGCAAGTTATCATTTGCAAATGATAATAATGGAAGAAGCAGATAAGTTAAGAGGCTTCAGCTATCCAAAATTTGCCAGAATAGGAACCTTGAAGAAAATTTTGGATATTGTAATTGAAATGGAATCTTTCTTGGAAGGTGTCTTCTCTTTACAAAAAAAATGGCCTTTCGTCAAAAAGGGCATGGACAATGTAAAGAAAGCGGAAGACCTAATGAGGAAAGTACTAAAAGAAGAAGTCTAGAAAATTAAGGACACCTGGACAAAAGAGAGGAGAGGAAGGAAAAGGAAATCCAGAAAAGAAAGAAGACTTTGAGAAATTAAACCCAAACTGGATAAAAGTGCAAGAGAAATTTAGAGCTCTAGGACATCCTGACTGGATGCCCGAAGAAGAAAAGAAAAAGAAGAAATTTTTTAAACAATTTTTTATATTGCCTAAACAAAAACAATTTTATTTTTGTGTGGAAACAATTGAATTGTATAGTATATGTCAGTTATAAAACATATATCTCACTACATTCACCAACACGATGAACGCTTCACGTCACAGTACTTAAAAACGCTTGACGTTACAGTACTTGTACATTGCTACAATGTAGACAAGTGACCAGTAACGTGACGTCATGCCACCTGTGTCATAACTCTTGTCCATATACAGGTTCAGGGTGTGCGAGTCACTAATACAAAATTCCCTTGGTCCGTATACAGGCCCAGGCTGAGTTTTTGTCCGTATAAATCGTGTCCGTATACAGGCCCAGGGGATGTGTCTGTAATGTTAATTCCCATTGTCCGTATATCTCCCCACTATACTACTTATGGCCCAAGTCCATCAGAACTCATACAAGAAATTTAATTTTGTTTATTGTTAAAAATCTCCAAACATTGTGAGCATGAAAACATTGCTTGAAAAAGTTAAAGGTTTTGATCACAGGAGCTGTAAGAATACCCAGAAACTGCTACTTTCATGGCCCACAAAGCTTCTGTCATGTCAATTTGATCCTCCGTTGTTTACTGATTGCCGAATCAATGGCAGTTACTCGGGTGTTAGTCCAGGATCTCAACTAAAGCTGTATGATGGTACGAAAAATTTGTTGAGATTTGCTGAATCTTACTTTAGTAAACTCTTTATGCTTCTATTCTTCAGTATGACGCGTAAATAAAGTTTCCACATTCAGTTGTTTTACTGACAATAAAACAACAATCTGCAGATTCTGAAGAAGAATCTTTCTAACTATATGATTCATGTTTATATCCATTGCTTTCTTCTGGCATCTTCACTTTATTTATTGTGTATCTCTTCTTTGCAACTCGTTCCATTGATCTAAAGATATATAAAACTTAATTTTGATGGAGTATTATAATTTCTTGTCCCCACCCAACTCGAAAACATTAAATAAAATGAGTCCAAATTGCTTTTAAAATGTATAAAGATTATAATAGTACTGAACGTATTACAGGTTGGCGCAGAGATTACAGGGAAAAATTATCCAAGCACACGTTTCAATCACAGGGGCTCGTATCACTGCTTACAATTTAACTATCAAACATACATACAGTATAAACTGTATTGTTTATTAATCGGGCTATGGAAACGGAATTCATTATTTTGGAATCTTTCTTTCAGCATTTCGGTCGAGTAATTATGTCAGGTTTATATATATTACAAAATTAAAGGTAACACAATGGCAAGAGATATTAAGCAATGTAAACTGATCGTGTAAAAAATGTAAAGTTTAGCATTTTACAAAATTTAATAAAATAAGCTATTATGTTGAAGAGAACCAACAATGAAAAGGATGAATGTGTCTACAACTTCTCGTTTACGCGGGGGTTGGGGATTTACTAAAGAATTTAGAAACAGACTATACACCGATTTTTTCTTGAGACTTCCGTTCTAGCAGCAAGTTAATATGTTGCCGTGACCTATTTTATAGCAGACAATAAAACTACGCGTGGGACAATTTCTTGCAAAATCGGAAACTTTGATTAAAATGCAGTATTGTTTTAAGGTATACCTTTCCATCTTTTATATAATGCATTTATTTTATAATTCTAAAGGACACATAGTAAATAGGATTTTCTGGGTTACAAGTTCAAGACGGTCGTGGAATGAGTGGTTCTTCGTGTTAACCTTTAGAAATCACATTTTCATATGCATTTAGGGTATAAATGTGGGTTATATTTTGTTTACTTTTTAAAATATCACTTTAATAAAATGACAATATTTTTTTCTTCATAAAAATTGGATTTTTGACACCCCCCCAAAAAAAAAACAACACGTGATCCAATGTTTACAGGAATGCGTATCGTTGCATATAATTACCGACTGGCAGAGTTGGCTGACATAGTGGGTGGTCTTAACGCATAATGTGGCGCTCTATAGTTTCGTATTTATTAAAGTTAGAATTTTTAAAAAAATAGTTTCCCCGGGTTTCCTTACTAGTTATACTGGCTATTTAAAAGAGACTTTGTATATCTTAGGTATTGTTCAAAAAACCTTTAATTCCCGTTATTTTGATGTATGATTGATGGGTGTAATATGGATTAGAGAGTACACAGCTTGGCCTTACTCCAGATGTGCATCTTTCAAAAAGAGTGCTAGCTCTATTTGCTCATTTTCACATCTCGAACTTCAGAGGTAAAATGTAAAAAATAGAGCCGATAGCTCGATAGCTTTTTTTTTTTTTTTTTTTTTTACATTTTATGTATTTGGTAATTCATCCATTGCACTTTTAGAAGCTGGTATTGTCTAGTTTGGCAAAATTCAATTTTCATATTTTAATAGCTGCCAAGAATAGTGTACTTTAGACAAATTCAGGTTGATTTTTGGAGAACAAGAGGGCAGTCATTTTAGATAGCAATGTCCTAAGATCATTTAAAATTTCCAAAAGTACAATATCCAAAGAAATTTCAGCCACATTACATGAAAGTAGTATATAGGTATGCCAATATTCTCTCCACTATGCATGTTTAAAATGCAAACAACTTCACCTTACATACATCACTCTCTCAAAAGTACATAATAACTGGTGAGCGCCACCTAATTTAGTCGCATTTCAGTTTTATTTAGAGTTGCGTCCCTTGAAGAGAATTTTGGTGCGAAGATGGCTGCTTTGAGTTGGCGTCCTGTATCTAAGGGATACGCTTTTCCTCTTTTTGTTGTATTTCTTGCAGATTTACCAGGTAAGTTGACCCATCGTCAGTTTTGAAACTCTGAACAGGCATCTAATTTACGATTATCTTTCAAGTATTACTTTATTAGAAGAGACAACTGTTACTCAAAGATACTGTCCACACCACAGGGGTTCGTTACAAAGAAAATTAAGTCTAACCTGTAACAATATATATATATATATATATATATATATATATATATATATATATATATATATATATATATATATATATATATATATATATTGCTACAGGTTAGACTTAATTTTCTTTGTAACGAACCCATATATGGTCAACACCAAAAATGGTATGTCTGCACCTGAATGCTTTGATCATATGAACTTGACAAAACCGTTGCTGTTACTTGTACAGTTGTTTTTATTTAAATAAAAGCGATATATATATATATATATATATATATATATATATATATATATATATATATATATATATATATATATATATATATATAAAATCATGTTTATGGAAACGTTATGTACGCAAAGTTTCCAAAACACTATTTTTTTTATCTTATTTTGAATAATTAAGATTGAATGTGTGACTGTTATCTCGATGTACTTTAAGCGGAAAGAAACGTTCCAAAAATATTTACTTAATCAGTCATTTTTCAACTTACCAGTTTAATTAAATTTCAAGAATTAAATATTTTTTACTGGCATTAATCACAGCCACAATATGTAATGAAATATTTACAAACACATTCAGAGTTTAAAACTAACCAACCATATTTTCTTTTTCTGACATTTGTTCACACAATCAGATCCTGCTTTCACCATCAAATTAAAAATTGCTCTTAATTTTAACAAGCTGAAGTGTTCTCTTTACAGTAACTGGAAACATTATTTTTTTATATCTTTGTAATAATGATACAGGTCCTTAGTTACATCAAACAATGGACAAGAACAAGGAAAGAAATACCAACAGTGGATGGACATGAGGACATTTCATTCAAATGGAATAATGAGGACAATAACAATAATAATGAGGAATAATGAGGACAATAACATTAATAATGAGGAATAATGAGGACAATAACATTAATAATGAGGAATAATGAGGACAATAACATTAATAATGAGGAATAATGAGGACAATAACATTAATAATGAGGAATAATGAGGACAATAACATTAATAATGAGGAATAATGAGGACAATAACATTTAAATGCAATTAATAATGATTACTTTGAAAATACTATTGTATACATTGGAGCAGAGTAATGCAATTAATTTCTTTTTCATTTTGATTTTTAATATTCTTGAGAATTTACAAATATAATTGAGTCTTTTTGCTGCATTGCAAAATTAATACTCTTTTTTAACTGGAAGTCTTTTTATAGGTTTATAAGAGACCGCACATAAAATTACCCTTGTTACATAATTATTTCATACCTTTCTTGTTTTCTTGATTTTAATGACACTTTTATTACATTAATGGGTATATGATGCAAAGGAAATTGGAGTTAAGTGTCTTTTCTAAAGACACACAGTCTGACAATCATGGAAGTTTCTTTTATATGTAAGATTTCTTCCAACTGTGGAGTTTTTAAGGTTGCAAAAGTCCTAATGATATTATGAAGTGCTCTCTTTTAATTGCATGATGCTGACTATGCCCTTGACCTTTCTCAATTTTAAAATTTAGTTAATGTTGTATGCACAGTTCTCCATTGAATATTTATTTGAATATTCAAATCCAGGATGGTCCCTAAACTTCTATACCAGCATCTTTAAGATCCACACACAGAGTGAAATAGAGGGTTAAAACGTAATGCAGTGAAATGTCTCAGAACTAGCAACTTCAATAACCTGGTCCTGTGTTGAAAAAAAACTACTTCAGAAAACTCAAGCTCAAAATAAAAAAAAAAAAACATCTAAAAATTTGAAGTTTGATTGAATTAAGACTATAACATAGTGACATGGTAGGCACAGTAGAAACAGGAAAGCTGGGGCTGGGAAGTCTTAAAAGACTTACATGGCAAACATAAAGCACCAAAGAAAAGCATGTTGTGGTCCAGAAAGAAGTAGAAACACATGCAAGTTAGAGCTGTTGGCATGAGGAAGCAGGGGGATTGGCTATGCAGGAAAGCTGCCAGGTCCAGGAAACTATCTTGGAGGACATATGGAGAGTTAATGCCCAGAAAATCAGCTTCCTCTTATATTCAATGTATGATGTTCTCTCAACACCAACAAATCTGAAGACATGGACACTAATTGATGGCCAAAACTGTAAACTATGTGGGAAACTTGCAGATTTAGAGTATTTGCTGTTAACTTGCAATGTTGCTCAGATAGATGGTTATTATCGAAGGTGCCATGCTGAGATTGCTGCTGTATGGATATAGCCAGAAGAAAGAAACATCAAGAGAAAAGTAGTCCCAGTTTCATCGAATTTGTTAGAAGCGACAATACACAAAGACAAAACAGAAGTGAAGCATGATGCATCTTAACAACAGCATAGGATTGGGAAATGCAAGCAGATGTAAAAAGACAGCATAAATTCCCAAGAGATATCAGTAACATTAACTTCAGACCTGATATTGTAATGTAGTCAGTAGGTACTAGACAGGTGACTTTTGGGGACTTGAAAATGCCATGGAAACCTAGAATGGAAAAAGTTTGCCAAGTATCAGACACTCATCCATGAGTGTCAGCAGATGGAAGACCTGGAATCTACCAGTTGAAATAGGAATCTGTGTCTTTGCTCCACAGGCCTTTCGGTGTGCCATGGGAGTCATCAGGATTATAGGACCCAGTCACAGGAATTGAGTCACCAAGTTTGGCAAATAGGCAGCCTTGCATTGAATTTGGTGGTAGAAAAAAAGAGTAGAGGAAATGCTAATTGGTTCCAGGTTCAGTCTGATCAACTCCATCAACATACCCCTGGAGGACATGGGTCAACCCTGAAATGGTCTTGGAAAGGGGATCCCCACCTGATGATGGAACCAGTTGAAGTGCAGAACTGTATATATACTGTGTCATCACTACTTCAGTTATAATCTTTCTTCTCATTTTGATGATGATGAAGACCACCACCACAAACGTCACTACCATAACTCTTATTTGTTATTATGATGATTATGATTATGATTATTATTATCATCATCATCATCATCATCATCATCATCATCATCATCATAATCATCATCATCATCATCATCATCATCATCATCATCATCATCATCATCATTATTATTATTATTATTATTATTATTATTATTATTATTATTATTATTATTATTATTATTATTATTTCAGGAGCACAGAGGTAAGGAGATCACTTACTTAATATAACTTGGATGATATTTTGAAAGAGTATTAATGACGGAAGAGATACATACAACTTTGGGGTGTATGATATGCAAGGAAGCAATATAGACCCTATGCCTTGACAATGATGTGTGTGTCTGTGTGAGTGTGTGTGTGTGTATGTGTGTGTGTGTTATTTACTTTTCAGGGAAAGATGTTTCTGTATTTTGAAGAAATTGGAAATCCAATTTGTATGTAAACAGTAGTTATTTGTTGTGTTCTCCGACACTTATTTTTGAGAGAAGAATTTATGACTTTAAAATGTAACTTCTGACTGAATTATTTTGATGAGCATAAAGTCATTCTCGTATATAATATTTCAGGATATAAATTCTATATTCACCTTAGGATTTGCATACTAACTACACATCATTATTATCAGTTATTCTCAATTGTACTTACATAGAACAGTGAGAATTCACTTAACATTTATCTGTCAGTAGTATTGTACTCACATTTAACAATGAGCAATTTCTTAGATTTTATTACTAAATAGTGCTTACATGGAACAGTGAGCATTTCTAAGATTTTACCACTCAATAGTACTCACAATTTATGACTCACTAGTGCTCATATGGAACTGAGTATTCTCTTTGATCACTCAGTAGTACTCACATGCATCAGTATGTGTTCTTCTCTTAGATTTGATCACTCAGTAGTTATCTCATAGAACAATGTACATTCTCTTTCATTTTATTACTCACTAGTACTCACATACAACATGAGTATTCTGTTAGATTTTATCAGTGTTGTATTTAAGTACAACAATGAGCATTCTCTTCAAATTTTTCATTCATAGTTCTCATATATAACTGAGCATTTTCTTAACACAATGATGATTGACTCTAAATAAATTTAAATACACACTTTTTCAAATCCTTTGTAAGACACAATTATATATGTTAAAATCACATTATGTGATGCAGAAAAATGGAAATTATTAGTTCATAGCATTAGCAAAGAACTACTTCTACCTTACATTTATGTGTACTTCAGTAACATTGCTTAAAGATAGTTTTATAATTACATGAGATTCTATATTTTTTAAGTAACTATTTGTAATTAAGGAATAAAACATATTTTGCAGGATTTTTGATGTCATAGAACATGAAAATTGATTATAAAAAAATATGAATATAAAGCCCTAGAAGCCATTTATGTGTTTAATCATTTTTTTTAGAAGCATCATTTCTGTCGTATATGAAAAGTTCAGATTTTATTTATATAGAACAATATAAAAAAAGCAGTATGTTGACTGGTTTTTAAAAGCTGTGTGTGTGAAAGTTTGTGTTTATCTGCCAGTTTGCATGCCTATATTAATGTATGTAAGTACACATGCATATATATATATATATATATATATATATATATACATAGATATATATATATATATATATATATATATATATATATATATATATATATATATATATATATGTCTCTGTGTGTGTATCTGCATTAATTTATTGATTTAATGATTGACATGTTCTTTCCTTCAATAACAGATTAAATGATTTGTTGAATGATTGAAATAAAAATTAAAGTAAAGCATTAATGGATTTTATCGTCTCTCTTTTGTAGCGGAAACGATTCCACACATGGTGTAGATGTCAGTTATGGGCTTGTTGGTCTTGGAACTGTGATTTTTGGAGTCACACTCTGGTTCCTAATTATCATTATACCTATCCTAGTTTGCTGTGGAGGTTTCAGTCTATGTTCCTTCATAATCTGCTGGTGTAAACAGCGCCATAACCTGAATAAGAAGGGATATATTTACACTTCATCAGGTGGGTTTAATTGTGTTTATGTTGGGAGAGGGGTGAGAGAGATTCACCAAACATAGAAGAAAGCACTTATCTCTGGATCCCATATTGTATACATGATTACATGAAAGAAAAATGCAGAATAACACAGATCTCATCAAACATGTAATATGGGTATAATTAGATACAAACACCAACCATAGAACCTTCACCATGGGTACTGTTACAAAAAAATGTTTTTACAAACTTTTTGTTAAATCTTCTCTTACTGTATCATATGTAATTTTCTTACATTTTGATATATACATGCAAATGGAGACATTGATACATCTTTGACAAATGTTGCCATAGTATTTGGCAAATATAGAGCTTATAAAACCTAAGTTTTGATCAAATTCATGCAAAATATTAATTTAATAGTAAAAATTATGTGAGAAAAATACACTGAGTGTATAAACAAAGTTAATATTTTATGTGGACAAATATACTGGTTCAGAATTGGTTTTTCAAGACCTTACTGAAATAACTAAATGTTTGAATTAGTCAAATATTTTAAGGTAATACTGTATTGGAATAATATTGGAATATCTTAACCACTTTTTAAACAGTATGATAATGTTAACTAAGGAGTTAGGTTTTGTTCTATTTCAAGAAGACAAAAGGGGACACATGGTGAACAGAAAGTAACTAATGCTTTCTGATATTTGTTTATATTTGTCTCACAGATACTAAATTATCAGATTATCCACAGTGCAGCAGGCCAGACTTACATCCATAAAGGTGTAAGTTGGAATCCTGCCATGGGATCAGTTCACATTATCATTGAAAGAGACATTTGACTTCAAATGCCTTGGCAATAATTAATATCTTTATGTTACTGTAAAAACCAAACCAAATCTTAACTCGTACTTACTTTCGGCTCATCATTTAGTTGTGCATTTTTCATTTATCTTTCATAGAGTGTTTTCTTGTGTAAGCCCATATATCATTTGTGGCTGTCCTATTCATCTACTATGAAGTTTATGCTTCAGCAAATTTATCTTCAGTAAAGTATGTTATTGTTTGCACAGTGCACAAGTAAGATATGTTAATTAAATGCAGCAAAGCTTGCCTCAAAACGGTCAGTGTCATTGGTCTGCTAAGTCTGTGAGCATTAACAACATTATACAGTATGCAGACTAACTAATTACTTTCGTTGTTCAATCTACTCTATGCACAGACTACACTATTAGCTTCATTGTTCAGTCCACCCAAAAGATCTCTCTTAAAGAGATGGCAAAGTCTTCCACATTGGTTTATAAAGGCTTCCACCACTGGTGTGACAGTATATGTACATACTGAGGTGTAACAATATATACAGGAATTGTGTATATATATATATATATATATATATATATATATATATATATATATATATATATCTTATGTGTACAGAAGGTCTACCAGTGTAACAGTATATATAGGACTTGTTATTTGTGAAACATCATGATGACTAAAATCCATTTATTATGTAAAATAAAGAAAGCTTCAGGACTAGATTGTGATAAAAAATAAATATTTGTTACTCAAATAATTTGATTTATTATATCACTGTAAACCTCATTTGCTAGAATACATTGATTTCATATTAAAAACTTGCATTGTACAAACTTGATGACTGGAATATATAGATTTAACATGAGAAAACCTTTCAGTGTATAAAACTTGATACTTGGATAGTGATTGATTATGCAAGAAAAGTTTTCATTGTAAAATCTTCAAATCACTATCATTTTGTATATCATTTTCATAATCATTCTTTTCTTATGAAGGTTTGATTTTAGATGTGAACACATTAAAATATATATTAAATATCTGTCCACACTCACATATAGCAAATGCTTGTCATTTTTTTATATTTGAAGCTCTTATTTCATTTGTTTGGCTAAATTTGCATAAAATGTATATCTTACATGTCCATCTTTTCTCTTTTTGTACATTTAATTTGCAAGGTTCATCAAAATTGCACCTTAGACAAAATAATTTGATCATTTCATTCAGCAGTTCATCATTGCTGAGAATTAGCTGGAATCTTTTACCATTTTGACTGATATTTATATTAGCTCCAATTATTCAGTTAAAAAATGCAAGTAATTTTATGGAAAGGGGTACGAAAATATGAACTGTGTGATATATTCAACAATACCATGAAATGTCTCTTATGTTTGTCAAATTATACTAAATTTCAATTGACTTTTCAAATATGTCATTTAATATGTTTTTCTATGGGACTTTAAAAGTTGGAACTTATTAATAGCCAAGATTGAAAATACAATGTGAAATTATATATATCTGATTAAAAGAAATTCAATGAATTTGAGAAAAAGGACAGTTCAAGTGGCATGAAATGAGTAATTGAGGTAGAGGCCAGTATCAGTGTAATGGTCCCAATAAAAAAAAAAAACCCATACCTTTCTGGTTTTCTTTTTCTGGTTCTTCCGATTTTATTAATATGAATATTTTGACAATGAATGCAAAGTTAAGAAAATAAAATCAAAGAATGCAGAGATGTAAAAATTTTCATGCAAACGACTTCACAACTTTAAAACATATTTTATGTATTTAGTGAAGAAAGTGATACTCCGTGTAGCACCCCGCTCCAAAGAGTTATTAAAAAAATACCCCCTTTGTGCAGGCAAGGAATGCCATTATGTAAAACATTTTCATAACATCATGCAGTATATTTGTAATTATTGTTCCAGTAGAATCTTGCACATAATAGAGAACCATTAAGCCAGTACATACCAGTCATTAAACTCATGACTGAGATGAGATCACCTTTACTTTTATCATATCTGTAATATTCAGGCTATTATTTTCTAGAATTATTCCTTTCTCCACCCTGGGTTCAAACTATTCAGCCAGATAGGAACCTAGAAAATCATGGTTTTGGTGCATGTTCAGATGGTATCCAAATTGTGGGACCAAACAGTGTCACACGTTTCCGGCAGCGTAACCAGGAAGCTGATGGAGCTCGATGGTCTGTCGGTCTGTATTATTTATTTTATGTTATCTGGTTTTAAAATCTTTGTTGTGCCCAAAGTGTCCAAGTGGTCTAAAGCACTCATTATTAGGAATCACTGCCATCTCACCTCTGTTTGCGTGGGTTTTAGTTTCAGGATTAGCCAATGTGGGTATGGGAGATAGCTTGTCACTAGCTACTCATGGGTTGGTGGTACTTTCTGGGGTTTTCTCTGGTTCTACCTCCACCAATTATACTGGCTGCAGTGTATAGCCTATCTTGTGCTGAAAAATGGCATTAAATGCTAAAACAACAAAAAACAAAAATATCTTTGTCATATTATAATTTAGCATCATTCATACAGTTACAAAATCCTTCATGTATTGCTTTGGCTATTTCCTTCTCATGCATATTATATCTGTCAAGAAAATTTTCCAAAATAGTAAAGATACAAGTTTTCTATTAGGATGCACACACACACACACACACACACACACACACACACACACACACACACACACACACACACACACACACACACACACTCTCTCTCTCTCTCTCTCTCTCTCTCTCTCTCTCTCTATATATATATATATATATATATATATATATATATATATATATATATATATATATATATATATATATATATATATATACACACACACAATGTAATTATCATTTTAAGGCAAGAAAGAGCCTAAATGACCTATTTTATTTATCAATTAACATTACTAAAGGTGATATTAATTGATAAAATATAACTAAAGGTGAGATTAATTGATAAATGAATGATTTATTTTAGATGAAGCTTGCCAAGTTTTTTTGGCAAAAATGTTTCCAAAAGACCACATACCTTATCATTTAATTTACTGTCATTATTAAATTTATCATTTGACTTAAAATAGTTAGAAAAGAGCTTTCTTAATTTTGTAAAAGAAATTCCACCCATGATAATAAATTACATTCTTGATACAAAAACACCTTGTAAGTGATGTAATATACATAGTTTGTAAATGACAATATGCATAGTTTGTAAATGACAATATGCATGAATTGTAAATGACAATATGCATAGTTTGTAAATGACAATATGCATAGTTTGTAAATGACAGTATGCATAGTTTGTAAATGACAATATGCATCAGTTGTAAATGACAATATGCATAGTTTGTAAATGACAGTATGCATAGTTTGTAAATGACAGTATGCATAGTTTGTAAATGACAATATGCAGAGTTTGTAAATGACAATACGCATGAATTGTAAATGACAATATGCATAGTTTGTAAATGACAATATGCATAGTTTGTAAATGACAGTATGCATAGTTTGTAAATGACAATATGCATCAGTTGTAAATGACAATATGCATAGTTTGTAAATGACAGTATGCATAGTTTGTAAATGACAGTATGCATAGTTTGTAAATGACAATATGCAGAGTTTGTAAATGACAATACGCATGAATTGTAAATGACAATATGCATAGTTTGTAAATGACAATATGTATAGTTTGTAAATGACAATATGCATAGTTTGTAAATGACAATATGCATGAGTTGTAAATGATAGAGATAGCATAGCATAGAGATATATTGTCTTTTCAAGCTTGGTGAAATTAAGAAACATTTTTAGAACTTCGTGTAGCTGCTGCCTTTGTCAAATGCAGATTTATGCAACAATAGTCATGCACATGTTGAGTATAGAACACTCAAGTAGAATTCTCAAAAATCATAGTACAGTATGTGGTTGGATGGTTTTTAATGGCAAGTTGAATACATGCTTGACTGTAGCATACTGAGAGAATGAGAGTAAGTACATTTTCCCAAGGGCACAAAAATGCTGCTTACCTGGTCTGGCCTTGGAAAGTATAAAAAAGTGATCCTGAATTTAAAGTCTGACACCTTATCAACTGAGCTACTGTGGCTCTCATTAGCAGTAACACAAGTGATAAGTGGCAAGTGCTTATGTGAAGAAAGAAATAACTTAAGAGTCTACATGTATGTACATGTGCCTACATAAAAAATAATTAAGTGAAGAGGTTGTGTGTATGTACATATACCTACATAACAAAATAATTAAGAGAAGGGCCTACGTGTATAATGGATGTTGCTGCTCCATTTCCCACAAGTAATGAGCTCCTTGCTTTGTAGTGCAATTTTAAAATAAGTGACAACAGAGGACACACACACTTCTGCTGAAAGGTGCAACTCTGTGAATTTATTTATTGCAGCTTTTTTCTTTAACTGACTACAGAATATGTGCTCAGTGTTACTACCAATGTGGTACTATGTGGTACTACACAGTGTTACTGCTAATGTATTGCCTAGGTACTACACAATATTATTGCTAGTGTATTGCCAATGTATTACAGTGTTACTGCTAATGTATTGCTGTGGTACTACACAGTGTTACTGCTAATGAATTGCCACAGTACTATGCAATATTATTGCTAATGTATTGCCAATGTACTACACAGTGTTACTGCTAATGTATTGATGTTGTACTACACAGTATTACTGCTAAGGCTTAGCCTTGGTACTACACAGTGTTACTGCTAATGTATTGTCACAGTACTACACAATATTATTCCTGATGTACTGCCATGGTACTACACACTCTTACTACTAATGTTTTGCTGTGGTACTACACACAATTGATATTGTCAGTCGGAATTACTAGTATATTATTGCCATTATTAATATCAAAGCAAATATTAGAAACAGTAAGTATGGATCTAAACAATATTTATACATCATCAGGACTTGAAACTGGAAAGCATGTGTTTGAAGTTTTCTGGCCAGTAGAAGACAGGGGTACACATGCATCAGTTGGGGTATGTTCATCAAAAGCCCCATTGTACTGGAAGCCAAAAACTTCACTTGTGGGGATGAATGATGTATCAGTAGGTTTGGACATTGGGCGGAGGAGAATTATTTATGAAGGAGAACCAAAAAAAATATACCCACGTATAATGCACGTGCCTGAAAAGTAAGTATACAGTTTGTGCAACCCACCATAACATACAAAGGTATAACCTTTTTCATCTTTCCTCCATTGCTTATTTTCTTCTTTTCTAAATTTCATCTCTAAATCAAAGTGTCTTAAATATGAACTAAGTTTATATATATATGTGTGTGCGCAGAGATCTCGGAAATGCTTAATTATGCATATTTGGACGCAAATTTTTTATTTGGGACACAGAAAATCATCCACACAGTTTTCTGTATGCACGTTTTTGTTGCAAGGAGGAAACTTTTGCTGCAAAATAAATGTTCTTATCACTATGAAAACTGAGGCAATGCTTTTGTGTTAGTTTGTTGCTGACTTCTTTGATCATAGGTTGCCAGCTTGCTTTGATGAAGGTGCAGTGCTATTGAAGGCGCCGATAAAGGTTTCCTTTGAAGGACAAAATTAATACCCATTTGTTATTGCTGCAGCAATATCAAATAATTGTAGAATATTTACACAATTTTTTAAAAATTTCCTTAGTATATATCGGTATTTTAGAGGTAATCAGTTTTCACTGAAGTTGCAGCAAAACTATTTTTCTGGTGATTTTTTTTTTTTTTTAAATTGCTGTTGTGGTGTAATTGACTGTAGTCATTTCACAATTCTGCCCTCAGAGGTTGTCAATTGTAGCTAATCGTTTCGTGGCAAATTTGATTATATTACAGCATACAGTATCAAGGCCAGATATCAGCTTAATCGGATTATGACAACAATTAACTGTTAGGGTGGTTTGTCAATGTGACAATGATTTGTTTATGTAACAATCGATTCCAGTGCATTTTATATCCAAGTTTGCGGCTTTCTGTCCTGGTGGCTTTGAATTTCTCCACTCCAAACTCAAAACTTTATATACCATTTTTATCAGCTAAAACTGTTGTTGCCAAAAATATGGCCAGATGGTATATTTTGTCATCAATATATAAAACATTATTGCAATTTGCGACATTGGCAAAGCACAGTGCAATCACTGTTATTGATTTCATTTCCAGTTGTTGCCATAAAAATATTGCATGCGAACTCGAAATCAAGAGACTTAGACAAAATGCCATTTGCAAATTTAGACGTGTTTTGTAGTTAAACAGAAAAATGATGAAGATTTCAATGAGATTAAGAACTGTGCTAAGGTGCTAGAACTTTTAGTTGGGATGTGACAGTAGTGTTAGAAAGTACGTAATTTCTGGCTTAATGGGGACTGCAACCTAAATAGGAGTCCTGGACTCCTAATTTTAAAATCCTAGTGATACCTCTGATATATCTATCTATCTATCTATCTATCTATATATATATATATATATATATATATATATATATATATATATATATATATATATATATATATATATATATATATATAAGAAGCAGTGATACATATTAAATGTAGCTTTAATAAATATAACAAAGAATCATACATTTTATATATATATATATATATATATATATATATATATATATATATATATATATATATATATATATATATATATATATATATATATAGTAGCTTTATTTATGTCTGTATGCCTGTAGTAGCTTACCGGAGGCCAAAAAACCAAAAGGACATCCTAGTCAGGGCCAAGCTAAAGCCAATCGCTAGTCAAAATCAACCTAGTCAATCTGGACCCTGTGGTGATAAAAGATGCAAAACCTGTCAACATATGATAGAGACCAAGACATTCACTAGCACAGTGACTAAAGAAAAACTAAACATACATGGTCCAAACAAAATGTGCAAAACAGAGAATGTGATTTATCTCATCACATGTAAGATCTGTGGCCTTCAGTACGTCGGAGAAACTGAAAAGCTACACAAAAGGATAAACCTTCATAGATCTGATTGGATGACAAAAAAGCTGTACAGAAGCCTGGTCGCAGAACACTTCTCCTCCCCTGGCCACACTTTCAGTGATATAATACTTATCACTATTGCTAATAACCACAGCTGGAGTTCCGAAACCAGGAAGGAAAAGGAATCATACTGGATACGCCGCCTTAGAACATTGAAACCAAGCCGTCTAAACCAAGAAGACTAGAAAATGAAAACTATGCACTAGTAGAATTTAACATTTTCTAAATCTTCTTATTATCCTTCAATTTTTACTATAAGAATAACCGGTATAGAATCAAATATCCGGGATATAATCTGCGTTACATATGTACACAAAGTAAAAATAGATGTCGCTTTGGCTTGTAGACTTTTAGGGAATTATACAACGTTTTCAGTTTCCGCAACTAGTCTATACAAGCTGGTTGTATTTATAGTTTTAGCACATGTGAAGACAGAAATGTAGAGGTTTACAAACACAACGTTTTTGTGTTTATTTGTTTGTCGTAACTATGTTTTGTATTTGCCTTTGAAAAAGACTCATTAAGAGTCGAAAGCGCTTAGGCTAGTTAGTTACTGGTTTTGTACTGTTCGTCGTCAGTTTATTGCATCTATATATATATATTCTCAGATTTCTGATGTATGTAGACTGTGACAGCAGTGAGCTGTCCTTTGGCACTGAAGAGAGCTTTTGGGGAATTGCATTCAAAAATATTGACAGAAGGATGTACCCTCTCCACATCATGGTCGGGCTTACTGAATGCAATGCGCATGTACAAATATTCTACAAAGGTTCAGGTAGGTAGTTTATCATCCATCAAAAGATGTTTTTACTTATTAATATATTACTATTAATATATTACATTAATCAAAGTATTTCAGAGAAAATTTCAACTTTATATTCCATCCAGTGTAATAACAATTGATTTATTAGAGTATTTGGGTTTTATGCATACCAGTAAACAATTTTGATAAACTGTTGAACATTTGTTCCTATTAAGATAAATGGACAGTAAATATTGTTTACATTGTTTGTAGTGACAGCAAGTACCAAAATTAAAATAATAAAAAAGACAGCATTTTTATGCCTGATGTTCATTTAACTCACCAGTACTGCAGACGCAATAAGATCCTGGTAATTTCCCATTTAAGTGAAAATTGTTTTATTATTCTGCAGATTTTTTTCTTTGTACATGTGATTTTCAGGATGATAAAAATTGTTTTGTAAATTTCTCACAGAGACCCACAATAATAAATGATCCAATCACCAAGCAGAATTAATTGTAATGCATATAGCTATTTCTGAAGATAAAGCTTATGATTAAAGAAAATATGTTCATGTTCCGGTTCATGTATATAAAAAATTGTTCTTTCAGCAATATATTCAACCTTTATGCCTTCTTAAAGCATATATATATATATATATATATATATATATATATATATATATATATATATATATATATATATATATATATATATATATATATATATATATATATACTATTTTAAAAATAACATTGTTTATTTTAAAGCTGTAAGTTGTCCATTCCATGCAGATGACGCAAGTACAGTGTGCTCACCAGTAGCATACAGTCTTTATGAAATCCTGGATCCACCTGCTTATGATCAGTTGACAGTGCCATCTGGTGAGCATTCCTGACATTTGTACTATCTGCTGCTCTATAAATGTATAATAATAATAATAATAATAATAATAATAATAATAATAATAATAATAATAATAATAATTATGTGGATTTAGCATAGCACCTTACCTTTAGAAGCCCTAAGTGCTTTACAACATTAGATAACACTTAAAAATGTATAAACAACAATAACTCATAAAAACATATAATGACAAGATTACAAAAAAACATGAAATTGTAAAACAAAAACATGCTGAAAATAATTAAGGTAGTTTACATTGTTAAGTCTTTATGTCTGTTCTTGTAGCCAAATTAGGTGCATGTTAAGAACATTCTTGAATGAGATCAGTGTTCTTGTGTCTAAGATCAGTGGGCAATTCATTCCATGTTGCTGGAGACTGTGAATTTAATGTTAGCTTTACATGTTGGTGTGATGAGAGATTACTTTTAAGAGTGACACCTAGGTTTGATACAGACTGTGAATTTAATGTTAGCTTTACATGTTGGTGTGATGAGAGATTACTTTTAAGAGTGACACCTAGGTTTGATACAGACTGTGAATTTAATATTAGCTTTACATGTTGGTGTGATGAGAGATTACTTTTGAGAGTGACACCTAGGTTTCATACAGATTGTGAATTTAATGTTAGCTTTACATGTTGGTGTGATGAGAGATTACTTTTAAGAGTGACACCTAGGTTTCAAACAGACTGTGAATTTAATGTTAGCATTGCAGATACTTATTGTTTGAGGTAACGGACATGAATGAGAAAGTCATTGTGTAGTAATCAGAATGGCTTTAGGTTGATTACATGTCATCTATGTTATTTTTGTCTTCATAGTCTATGTCACCATCACTTTTATTGTCATCTTTATCTTTGCAGTTATCATTATCCTCATTCTCATCATCACCATATCTGGACCACCAGCTTCACTATTTCATTGTTTTATCAACTTTGTTGCAGTCATCATTATCTTCATCAACAGCATCTCTTATTGTTATTTTAATTATTAATATTATTTTATTAATTTTTCAGAGAACAACCAGCCACTGTGGTTTCCAGATTCTCCACCACCACCATACCACAAAATGCTTGAGATAAATGAAAACATTGTATAATTTCCAATTTTGAATTATTTAACTCTTAAATTGATAGTGGCATTTGATTTATGCCAGATCAATTTACATGCTTTCATTTTAACACCATTTATAATTAAGAAATAACATCAATTTTCACCACTGTTCTATTTTTATGCCATGCAACATATAGATGCATTTTTACACTAATTATGATTTACATCATAACTTCAGGAATACATCTATGGTGTTAATCAAGCATCACCGTTAGAACAGTTTAAACTTTAGATTTCTTATAGTGGTTATTCACATGCTTCAACATACTTTCATTCCAGCAAATTAATATGGTTAAGTAGAAGAAAGTAGAAAATCTCATAATTGAAGCAAAGCTAATAAAACTATAAAATGTCAAAGGTCAAAGCATGTGCTCCAATCATCCTAGGATTACAGCCATTTTTTTTTTACATAGAACTGTGATGTGAGGTTCTGCATGGCTTACTTTTTGTTTGTTGTAAATGGAAAGAGTGATCTTCATATTTTAAGGCAACTGTCAGAAAAATGGAATACAATTATTTATGTTTATGAAAGATATTTGTGCTGTGTACCATTTATGTCTCCACATTTTTTATACATGGTTCCTAACTTGATTTTGTTTTCATTGTGCCATTTACATTTTATGATGAAAACCTTTTGTTTCAACAATAGAAGGGTTCCCTTTTTAATCTTTTTTCCCTGATATTTCAGCCTTTTTTTATATGTAACTTATATTATTTCAATTTCGTTCAGCTGGCAGATTTTTTATTTGCAGTTTTGTCATCACCCTGTGTTATTTTGTTACAAGCAGAGTTGATGTTATCAATAGTTTTTCTTCCATGTAACAAGAGTCAAGTGTCTGTGCCAGTAACCAGTCAATATCTGTGTCCTGATTAGGTAGTTATGAAGTAGAGCATGTGGCAGGGAACATTCTATTAGAAAGCATACATGAGCATTATGTCGAAAATAAGTATGATGATTTTGTCATACTAGTTTTCTCTCAACTCACAATCACTGGAAATGTGACACAGATGTCAGTGAAATGTCAATGTCATTTTGAAACAGTCTCAGCCTTTTTTGTCAGGTCAAGAAAGAAACCTTGGATGTGATTTTGTTGCCATGGACAATTATGTTTGGAACTACCTTTGTTCACCTGGCACATTATGGCTATAAAGGAGATGAAGTTAGAATTGGAATACTGTCAGTTTTTGACATATGTGGTGTACTCCAACTAAGCCAGTTAACTACATCATGGATTATTTCTGAACTTGACAAAAATGGCAGTGATGTTACGATTCATAAAAGTGTGTCACATTGGCAAGGCGGGTGCACTTTCTTATAATGATTTCAGGTATATTTGCCAGATAATGGCTGAAATATCTTCCAGAATTAATATAGTCCATGTAGAGCAGCAAGGTGCATGAAATCATATGCTAAGTGTCCATTCGATGAAAGAGAAGGATAACCTCAACATTATTTAATCATTAAATGTTTTAAATATTGATGCTTGTATAAAGTGATTAGTTATGTTTTTCTTCATGCACGAAATATATGCAGTAAATGCTGTTTTATGTGGAGAACAAAATCGTTTCATGTAATTATAATGTTAGATTTGGAAACAATGGGTGGATCCGTTGCTAGCTTGCTGGACTGCTATGCAGAAGTATGAAATTAATTCTCAATTAATTGGATGTGGATTTTTCCCCCTTAGGCAATACACTTGAATTGCATTGCCCAATAAAAGTCTAATGTTCTTATGCATCACGTCTTTGTATGTGGGGAATTATTTTATAATTCTCTTTGTTGAAATTACTTCAAACTTAATTTTTTGTATCATAGGTCATATTTGGAATGAACCACAATTATTTACTGTCTCTGGTATATTGTCAGATATTGCCTTATGATAGCTAATGATCATTGCTAAAAAAATGAGTAAAATAACAAATTGTTCATAAAATGAATAAAATATTTAATTGCTAAATAAGTGAGTAAAATATTAACTGTTCCATTGGCCTAGTGGTTAAAGCATCTGTCTCAGATGCGGGAGGTCGTGGGGTTTGATCCCCAGCCAAGTATACCAATGACTTACAAAATGATACTAACAGCCGCCTTGCTTGGCGCTCAGCATTAAGAGGTTAGTGTTAGGACTGGTTGGCCTGGTGTCAGGATAATGTGATTGGGTGGAACATGATGCTACATGTCTTAGGCATGATGCCCCAGTGCTAGACATCACTATAAACTGCCACACTGCAGACATCATAGCAATATGATTGAAAAATTGTTAAAGCTATCACACACACACAAACACACACACAGTAAAATGATACAAAATTTGCTTGTAAAGAAATTGTTTCATATTTGAAGTTTTATTATAAAGGACCAGAATTTCTCATCTTACCATTGTTAGACCATAGCTTTCCTGTTAGTTGAAACCCACATTTTTAATAACTATTTCCACCATACAAGATCTCCTTACACAGAAAATGTTTCAGAGAAATCTCTTTAGTATATTTTAATTTTTTTGTGGTTTTTATTTTATCTGCATAAGTTTGATGCAACATATCATTTTCTGCCAGTGGCTTTAACAACCTTAACTTTTGGTCTTAAATTTTCTGTTCAAAATTTTTCAAGTAGAAGTACATTATATTACAGATGCTGATTAGACACCAATATTTTAAATTTATTCATTTTCTAGCGTTACAGATTAGACTTCTAATAACTCTTCTATTTTCTTTTAATTATGTCGGTACAACTTGTAATTTAATAATTTTGCTTATTTTTAATAATATCTATGCATTTTCATTGGTCTGGTACATATAGTCCTGCAAGAATGGGGCTTAGAATAATGGTTAGAGAAGAAGAAGAAAAAAATCAAAGTGATAGTTTTTTGCTTTTTTTGGTTGCAAAGACATCAGATTGTGCAATATTTAGCTGCGCCAGTTGAATGTTCAGCTAAGGCATTCAACTCTTGCTTGCATTGGGTAATTTGAGATTATTGTGGACTTTGTTTTATCTTAATTCCATGTAGTAATGCCTTAATGAGCTTTTTGAGATAATATTTATTTAATCCAGCAGTCCCCAAACTCAGATCACAAACCAGATCATTGGTGTGGAAAGAGGTGCAGAGTTAAAGGTTTTTAGAGTTCATCATCAGAAGTCATATGGTCACTTCAGGGTCAAGAGGTCCTGTTGGTGACCATTTTAGGCTTTCAGCAAAGAAAAGGTTGGGAACCACTGATTTAGTCTTTACATACCATACATGTTCACATAGTAGGATCCAAATGTAAACTGCATAGACCCAGATCTGTTGCTGTAGAATGTGCAGGCATATTTGGTAAGCAGTTCACTATGACTAATCAGTCAAACAAACATCATTTCCTAATCTGTCTGTGCTATATGAGACAGGAGACTTGGATCTGTGTTGTTTACAGTTAGACCTGATGTTTTTGTGAGTATATATGGTACAGATCTTAGTATTCATATGATTTTGTATTGTTTCAGTGGCTTGTGCTCTTAAATTATGTGTATATATGTATTTTGTATATATGTTTATATGAATGTATTTTGTATATATGCAGTATTTTATATGTATTTATTTTTTATATCTGTATTTGATATATATTTGTTTTGTATATATGTAGTATTTGTATTTAAAGTTTTTCAGAACATAGTTTTTCTGTGATATTAGGCCACTGTTTTATACATATATTGTTACAACACTATGGTCATAAACTAAATAACAGAAAGAAGCAAAAGCAACAAGTTTTGTAAAACGTAACAAATAATTTAATTATCAAAGTTATAAATGAATCTGTTAGAGGAACTTGAAGTATTATGAAGTAAATCCAAAATTCACACAAGAGTTCTTTTAAAGTCCAAAAGAATGAAAGGTTTCATATAAACTTCAGAACCAGAAATGTCCACCAAAAATCATGACATTGTTAAAATGAGTAACTCACAGTAGTTCCAGAATAATAATATAAACCAAAAATGAATACTTTCTATTTTCAATTAACAGTCCAAACATATATTTTTTCACTCAAATAATATTTCAGCACAGCATAAAACATGTTTGCAGAATTGATGTTATAGCAGGAACACAAGAAACAAGACTGACTCTATAAATGAATTTTGATATCTCAGTTCTCTCCTTATACAACTTTGATTATGACTATGTCACATTATTTATGACTGAAAAAAAAATGATGTGGGGTGGGTGTTTACAGTATATTTGCTAAAAGTTATATTTTTTAAGATTGAAAGAAAAACACTGGTAATAACTTTTTTACTCCACTAATTGCATGTAAATGATCATTAAATGATCACTTAACTGAGAAAAAACTTGCTCTATGTCTTCATGGGTGTGCCCAACCATCAGAAATGAAACCTTTACCTTTTGAAAAATCCTTTTTTCAACGGGTAGTGACAGAAATACCAGCATGTACCTGAAATGAAAGCAAAATTATAATTTTACAAATGTGAAATTTTATATATATATATATATATATATATATATATATATATATATATATATATATATATATATATATAAAACACATCATATGTTCTATTAAAATCACAAACAGTAGCTACTGTGGGTCGGTAGTTCTTTCCATGGATTTCCTGGTTTCTTCCTCCACCATTAATACTGGCTGCCATATATAGCCTATTGTGTGCTGAAAAATGGTGTTAAGCCCCAGAACAACATCAACAACATACAAAAAGCACATACTATCATTTTCAATGCATTACATCAACTTTCTTTTTAACAAAACTTTAAAAGCCATATTAATTATTGTATGCTGTATAATACAAAACACATTTCTAATAATCATTATCGCTTCATAGTCATCTGTATTTATTTTTTTATTATTAATAACATTTTGGTGTTGTGAGTGAATAATGCAATAGGAAGGAACATAAATTGGCAAAATAAACCTCACCTGTTTTTGTTTTCTCTGAAACAGTTGTCCATTTGAAGGTGTAAAACTTTGGGCCAACTAACTTTCAACATCAAAAATACCTTCAGTAAAATTATCATCAGATTACTTGAATGGTTCCATTGACACATATCAAAGAAGCCATATGTTCTGATTCCATGTACAATGACACCAACGAAGTACATCTTAAGCTTCCACATGAAAGTTGTGTATTTGCTGGCATACACAAAATGTGGAACATATCTTACTTTGATCAATTCTATTAATAATAACTGACAGGTGTTTTGATGGGTATGATCTGACACCTTTGTCATATATCTATAATACTTTTGTCTTTCAGCACTGCAAATAAATGATTACAATTGATGGATGAGTAAACATATTGTCATTTCCTGAGTATTGTTACTTACATTCATTTAAATGCTTTAAATGAAAAAAATATTTTTTCAATTAAATAACACACAGATTAATTCATTAAAATTATATCATTTATATTACATATAAATTGAAATATTGCATTTGTTCATTAACAACAACGATTCAGAGTCATTGCATACTCTTGTTTACTTGTTACATTATTTAAGGATTGACTGTTAAATTTTTTACTTAGTATGAGCCAAAAATATGCTGTGCAAAGTGTATGAGCCAGGAAGCCAATGATTTCTATGCAATTTAATGCCATTTGTTGGCTTTTCCTGCTTCTTCTCAGCTGTTTTGGTACCCCAAGTCCTCTGGTGTCAGCTAGGGGTTTCTTCCCTGTCTGATATACCCTCCCCCCATTAATATGCTACTGATGAAATTCAACAGCATAAACAGTTAAATAAATTCTAAGCTTTAGTAACATACAACATATGACCAATTTCTGCATAGCTCAGTTGGTTAGAGTGTCGTACTAATAATGTGAAAAGTGTGGGTTCAATTCCCCATATATGGCAACATTTTCTTTAACTATATATGTCTCCTTTTCTTTCATTTTACAAAATAATTTCATAACTTGAGTAATGTGTCTCAGTTTTAGTGATCCTATAATCACTGAGTATATGTACAGAAAAGTTGTGCAGGTGGGTATGGCTTTAAAACAATGTGTTCATATAGGTAAGAACCAAAAATATTCAAAAGGATATGGCTAATCAGACTGATGTAAATTGTAATGGAACAAGAATAATTTAACTATTTATAGTACAAATCAAAAGCTTACATTTGTTCTTCAAACAACAATCCCGTCTGGCCTTCATCAACTCCAGGTCTTTAGTGTCTCTTGTCTTGGTAATCTTATTTTGATATATGTGCATATATTGCACTTGGAAAAACTTGAATTCTGTAAATACAGGGTATACAAATTATGTTAAAAATAAATGCCATAAAATAAGATAAAATAATATTTATTTGAAAATTTATCATGATATTTCTGATATTATTTAACAATATTACTTATAATAAATTCATTGATTTCATTGCATCAAAATAATTAATGATCTTTATATTGATACTAGCACAGGAGTCTACAGTTTTATCAATTAAGCACGACGAAATTTCTGACTACATGAAATCACCTTAACGGTATTATACAAAATCCTGTGATACTAGTCAGGTTTGATGTACTATGTTTTCGGTATGTTTATCGCTTTTGAATCCAAGAGTAGGCTATAATTTGGAGGAAAAAAAATTAAAATTAAATGTAATAACTTCAGAGAGTTTGGTACATCTGTAAAAATCTAATACACTGAAAATTATAAGTTTGGTAATTTTTAACTACTGTTCAAAAATAGTATCAACACATTCCAAGATAATGTTATACAAGACTTTTGAGTATAAAAGCTATCATCAAACTCCAAACTATATATTTCTGAATAAAGTTTATTGTCTGAAAAATCTAAAGGTAAAATACATTTTGAGATTTATAAAATGACAGTGTGGGAAAAGCAGTTTGCCACTTTGAATTGCAAACATACCTTTGGTATTGCAATAAGATACATGTCTTTCCTCCCTAGCCTCATGAAGTGTGATAATGAGACCATCAGATTCTGAGGAATTAAGCCTATCTTCATTTCTTTAAAACAGATTTTCATGCAGCAACTGGGCAGATGAAATTTCTTGGATTCTGTTGATTTTTCTGCATAGTTGTTGGAGCCATGCCATTACTGTTATACTTTTTACACTGCTGTTATTGCGATGTGATTTTGGCAAAATCACTTTCTTTTGGTCTAAACAAGAAACAAAATAAATTGTTATAGGAAAATGTTTCTCAGTATGAATCATGTTATGTGTTGGGTACAGACAATGAAACTGGCCTATATATCCATCTGTAATATTCTTTTCCACTTTGAATGGTACACAGTTGTTTGATAATCTTAATAGTAATTTTGGGTCATGGTTTTAGTACTGGTCTAATATGCATCATCAATCTGTGTCTCTTTTGGAGAAAAAAATACTCCAAAATTTTGTGAAATTATACATGTATAACCACTAATATATTTAAAATTATGCAAAACAATGTCATACACTAGCTTCCTATTTACATTAAACAGTCTTTAAAGAAACTAATGTTTAACATGCATTAAAAAGGGAATAAAAAGGTTAATATTTGTCTTAATTTCTTCCTTATGGCATAAAAGGTTGAGCTTGGTATTTGTAGTTTTAGCTGGAAGGCCACACAACACAGTTTATTGTTCCAATAACATGCAAAAATTTCCAATTCATTTCATTTTCATTGAATCTTAAATAAGGAAAATAGAAATAACAAACATAAATTTAAAAAAATTAGTTATCTAAATTCACATATTTTGAATGCCATTCTACCCCCCTACATCTGCATCTACCTTGAAAAATCCACTAAGATTGGTAACATTTACCCATCCAAATTTGGACAGTATGAACACCGACTGAACTAAATAATCCTACACATTATAAAATGATCATGTTAAGAATTCGGCAGACCAGCTTAAAACTGTAATTTATAGTATAAAACCAGAAGAATGGTCACCCTACAGTATCTGCATGCATTATTTATCAATAATAGAGTGTACAATGGCATACTGTTAAAGAAAAATGAAACAACAACAGGAATAATCAATGTTTGTAATCATTAGCATTGGCTAATGTTTGTACTTGAATTGTGCTGTAAAGACGAACAAATAAGTGTCTTATTTGGATAATGAAAATGTGTGATGTTTAAATATGTTTAATGCATCACATTCTCTAATTACTTGCTTTTATATTTTTACATGGAATGTGTCCAGTAGATGTTTTGCGGCCACTGTTTCTGTTCATAGTTTGACTTCATTTAATGATTCCCCTGCCATCAATAAGTCAGCCTCACATAGTGAGGCCACATGCAACATTGTGGTGCAGCATATAGTGGCAAGAAGCATATCAACCGGAACAATTTTATGTCTCTAACATGTGTTTCATTAAGGTAAATACTTGCTTACACATCGAGTCAAATTTTCAAAAAACAAGAAAGATACAGATCCGCCATATCACAGTGTGCAAGCAGATTATTGTATATGTTGTGTGTTTTACTCTCAGCAAACTGCACAGAAGCAGATCAACTGGCACATTATGCCACAGCAGACCTAGGTCAGTGCAATTTGCAGTTGAACTCATCTTACAAGCAAGTATCTGTGGTACTTTTGCTGCGTATTGTATTTTCACCTCTGCCATTTATGTCAGAATCTTCATCCATGAGTCCTATTTTTGGTTCTGTTTCACACAATAATTATAATACATAAATGTTGTTAACAAATATATCATCATTTTCTTTAAGAGAAATTTGCTGTTTAACCTGCATATCAAACAGTAACTGGAAATATTTTTTCTTTAAATTTTTATGACATATTTTCAGATATAAACTTATATCCAAGGATAATCAAGGTGATATTATGAGTTAATATTTAAAATACTTCATGATTGAAAACACATAATTTATTTACTATCATGACATGATATTCACATCACACTAATTAAAATGGTAAGATAAGACACATATTGAATGCTTAAAGTAATTACTTTTTAAAGACATGTCAAAGGAACTTAATATTGACATTTTACAAAGCAGTATAATATCATGATGTTTTACCAGAATAAGGTTAGAAAGTCTCATCTCATACAAAGACAAGATTAGGATCTCTTACCTTATACCAGAAAAAGTTCAGAAAGTCTGTTACAAATACAAGACTAGGATGTCTTTATACCAGAATAAGTTTATCAAGTCTATATTTCTACAAGAATAAGCATAGCGTGTCTTACCCTATACCAGAATAAGGTTAAATATTATAATATTATATGAGTATAATATTAGGATCTCTCACTGTATACCAGAATAAGCATAAAGTGTCTTACCTTATACTAGAATAAGGTTAGATAGTATAATGTTATTTATGTATTATATCATGGTTTCTTACTCTATACCAAAATAAGCAGTGTCTTACCCTATACCAGAATACGGTTAGATAGTATAATGTTATTTAAGTATTATATCATGGTTTCTTACTCTATACCAAAATAAGCAGTGTCTTACCCTATAACAGAATACGTTTAGATAGTGTAATGTTATTTAAGTATTATATCATGGTTTCTTACTCTATACCAAAATAAGCAGTGTCTTACCCTATAACAGAATACGTTTAGATAGTGTAATGTTATTTAAGTATTATATCATGGTTTCTTACTCTATACCAAAATAAGCAGTGTCTTACCCTATAACAGAATACGTTTAGATAGTGTAATGTTATTTAAGTATTATATCATGGTTTCTTACTCTATACCAAAATAAGCAGTGTCTTACCCTATAACAGAATACGTTTAGATAGTGTAATGTTATTTAAGTATTATATCATGGTTTCTTACTCTATACCAAAACAAACAGTGTCTTACCCTATACCAGAATACGGTTAGATAGTATAATGTTATTTAAGTATTATATCATGGTTTCTTACTCTATACCAAAATAAGCATAAAGTGTCTTACCCTATACCAGAATACGGTTAGATAGTATAATGTTATTTAAGTATTATATCATGGTTTCTTACTCTATACCAAAATAAGCAGTGTCTTACCCTATACCAGAATACGGTTAGATAGTATCATCTTATACATATACAAGCATAGCGTGTATTACCCTATATAAAAATAAGCTTAGAAAGAATATTATACAAGTAAAAGCAGTATTTTACCCTTTACTAGAATAAGGTTTGAATGCCACATTATAAAATAGAGTATATAAAATAGAGTATTGAACTTGTACCATTTATAAATTTGATTATTTGAAATTGACAAATTCAGATTCTGAAAAATAAATAAATTTCTGAGGCATTATTTCTGAAATTTCTTTATTATATTTTGGTGGTATTACTTAAGTTTAGTGCAATTGTGCTATAATTCAAATCAAAGGTATACTTCATTTAGTGCAAGTCAAAATCTTCAGTGTAAAAGTGGTGGCACTGTGATGTAAGCATGTTATAACCTTAATGTGTGAGTTG
Organism: Potamilus streckersoni; assembly: GCA_016746295.1. Lineage (NCBI taxonomy): Eukaryota > Metazoa > Mollusca > Bivalvia > Unionida > Unionidae > Potamilus > Potamilus streckersoni. The sequence continues at coordinate 76,797 of JAEAOA010001928.1, forward strand.
AACCAAACATTATCATAGTTCATTCTTGTTATGCTGGGAGCACAGTTTTTAACAAGTTAGGTATTTACATTTTCAAAGCAAAATAAAATATAATTACTGGTGCATAGATAAAATATTTTGATGTAATAATGCTTAAACAATGAATAATAAACTGAAGACAAAAGCAATAGGTCTACTATTGTAAATGCTTACAGCAACCCACTAATTGCTCAACTCTTGTCATCGATCAAATTATGCCCATATGAATTAGGTAGAAATAAAAAGGCAATAGATGAAATTAAATATATTTATTGACTTTTAAAACAAATTATGTCAGTGTATAACATCCCCATGTAATAATTCATGACGGTAGTTCCTTAACAACCACTGTCACTTCTTTTAAATGTTGTTTTAATTGAGAAAATACATTGATGGATTAGTAGAAAAAATGTTGATGGTGTCCCAAGACTTATGGTACATGAAAAAATTGCTTTAATTTTGTGTCCCAACAATTACAGGTCATAAAAAATTACTTTTAAAAATAATTTAGGGTGTAAACATCTATTTATAGATCCTATGTAATATCACACTCGTAATATTCCGAAAACAGACCCTAGTAAGGTAAGCAAAATCAAGCTACAGACAATCACTACAATTTACAGCCATGAATAAAAATTTAAATACTTTCATTGTATGTAATGTATTTTATTTAAATTCATACATAAAACGCTTTTTCCCCCTACATGTAAAAGACAAGAAATACTGTCAATTCAGATTTATTTAAATTTTACATCTTGCTAAATTGTCATTTTGAACAAAAGGCATATGTACAAGCTATGAATAAATATTGTATTTTACTCCTATATCCCATTCATAGTTCAAGATCCATACAAAAGATGAATGAATATATATGCAACTTCTTGTTCACATGATTGTACCTTGATTGCCCCTGCACTAGTAATAGTTAAATCAATTTTCTTGATCCAGTGTATTGCTGAACTGCTATTGTAAAAGTCATTAGTGATCGATAATTTTTGTCTGGAATTTTTTAGATAACAATTATTATATAGATCACTCAAAAATCATGATTGGATAAACTTTGTTATAACTATATTATGATTAAATTTTAAAAATAAAATTATTCTTTCAATTTATATCAGTAATTGTGATTATATGACCTGTTTGACTTGTACTATACCAGGAGTCAGAAACAAGATACATAGCAATATTCATCTGTGGACAACATTTTTCGGTATCTTTTCCAACTAAGCAAATTGGTAATATCTTGGTTAATCCGTATTACAAGCGTGTATTGCCATCCATAAAGTGCTTAAAACTCTCATGTTAAAAATTTGTCATTATCAGATAGGTCAATTACTGATGAGGTCTGAGCAAGTTAACTTTCTGTATCAAAATCCCTGCAAATGTTGATTAAATTTGAACAAATATGTTTTTGTTTTAATTGTTTGCTTTTATAGCATACTTTTTCTTAAATTTTTTTTAAAAGAGAAACAACTAATTATCTTACAGAAAAATGCCCCCCCACCTTCTTACAATAAAAAAAATCTGTGTTCACATTTCTTCTTTTTTGTTGTGGTATATTTATCGTTTGACTTCTGACATGTATCCTCACTGGCATATCAAGTTGATTCAAGACATAACCATAATATGACTGTGAAATGTTGATTCAGTACATAACCATGATATGACTGTAAAGTTGATACAGTACATAACCATGATATGACTGTGTTGATACTGTGTAAAGTTGATACAGTACATAACCATGATATGACTGTAAAGTTGATACAGTACATAACCATGATATGACTGTGAAAAGTTGATACAGTACATAACCATGATATGATTGTGAAAAGTTGATACAGTTCATAACCATGATATGACTGTTGATACTGTGTAAAGTTAATACAGTACATAACCATGATATGACTGTAAAGTTGATACAGTACATAACCATGATATGACTGTAAAGTTGATTCAGTACATAACCATGATATGACTGTAAAGTTGATACAGTTCATAACCATGATATGACTGTGTTGATACCGTGTAAAGTTGATTCAGTACCCATGATATGACTGTGTAAAGTTGATTCAGTACATAACCTTGAATTGACTGTGTTGATAGTGTGTAAAGTTGATTCAGTACATAACCATGATATGACTGTAAAGTTGATACAGTACATAACCATGATATGACTGTAAAGTTCATACAGTACATAACCATGATATGGCTGTGTTGATACTGTGTAAACTTGATTCAGTACACGATATGACTGTAAAGTTGATACAGTACATAACCATGATATGACTGTGTAAAATTGATTCAGTACATAACCTTGATTTGACTGTGTAAAGTTGATACATTTCATAACCAAGATATGGCTGTGTTGATACTGTGTAAAGTTGATACAGTACATAACCATGATATGACTGTAAAGTTGATACAGTACATAACCATGATATAACTGTGAAAAATTGATGCAGTACATAACCATGATATGACTGTGTAAAGATGATACAGTTCATAACCATGATATGACTGTTGATACTGTGTAAAGTTGATTCAGTACCCATGATATGACTGTGTAAAGTTGATACAGTTCATAACCATGATATGACTGTGTTGATACTGTGAAAACTTGATGCAGTACATAACCATGATATGACTGTGTAAAGATGATACAGTTCATAACCATGATATGGCTGTGTTGATATTGTGTAAAGTTGATTCAGTACCCATGATATGACTGTGTAAAGTTGATTCAGTACATAACTTTGAATTGACTGTGTTGATAGTGTGTAAAGTTGATTCAGTACATAACCATGATATGACTAAAAAGTTGATTCAGTACATAACCATGATATGACTGAAAAGTTGATACAGTACATAACCATGATATGACTGTGAAAAGTTGATACAGTTCATAACCATGATATGACTGTGAAAAGTTGATACAGTACATAACCATGATATGACTGTGTTGATACTGTGTAAAGTTGATTCAGTACATAACCATGATATGACTGTAAAGTTGATACAGTACATAACCATGATATGACTGTGTAAAGATGATACAGTACATAACCATGATATGACTGTTGATACCATGCAAAGTTGATTCTAAACATAACCATGATATGACTGTGTAAAGTTGATACAGTTCATAACCATGATATGACTGTAAATTTGATACAGTACACTTGGGCCTTTTTACCACTGATCAGAAAAAAAAATTGTAAATATTGAAGATGAAATGATAAAAAAATGTGGAGATTTTTCAGGTTACTCAGAAACAAGCTGGAGATAAGTCTTGAGTGAAGATATAAACATCATCCATAGAGTTAGTAGGTTTGATAGATTTAGAGAGACCCATTATTACAAATTCATCAGGAAATCAGTGCTGAGTAAATGGAAGAAACTGAAAAGTTCACTGTATGTCAGAGAAGATAAAGGAATAAGTTCATTGTATGTCAGAGAAGACATAGGAATAAGTTCACTGTATGTGAAAGAAGACAAAAAAATGAATAAGTTTATTGTATGTCAAAGAAGACAAAGGAATAAGTTCACTGTATGTCAAAGAAGACAAAGGAATAAGTTCATTGTATGTCAAAGAAGACAAAGGAATAAATTCGCTGGATGTCAAAGAAGACAAAAAGGAATGTTTATTGTATGTCAAAGAAGACAAAGGAAAAAATTCATTGTATGTCAAAGAAGACAAAGGAATAAATTCATTGTATGTCAAAGAAAACAAAGGAATAAGTTCATTGTATGTCAAAGAAAATAAAGGAATAAGTTCATTGTATGTCAAAGAAGACAAAGGAATAAATTCAAACGTGTATGATCTATCCATGAAGCCTTGTTGATTCAGAACCAAAGTTCGGTAACCAAAGATGATGGAGAAGTTATTTTTTGGCAATGAAATAAGTAATAGGTGGATGGATGGAGAAATGGTTAGATGGACACAAGAACATATTTTCTACCTTATGGCAGGCTTATAAAATGTATTTAAATTATACTAAAAAACTTAACCTAAACCAGGTAAATTATTAAATGCAGGTCACAGTAACATTCTTTTCTTGTCAGGATACAGTACTTAAATGTGTACTGTTATATATTTTGATGATCATATCATGGCCTGAGCTTGAAAAGTCATTTAAGGATAATATACTGGGTCACACTGACCAACATTGCTGATAACTCATCAAGCTGTTGTTGTTGTTGATGGTTTAATGCCTTTTTTCAGCACATGATAAGCTATACATGGTGGCCATTATACCTGATGGAGGACAAACCCAGAAAACTCCATGAAGCTACTAGCAAGTTTTCTCACTTACCCACCTTAGCTAAGCTTGAGGTTCGAACCCACACCAATGGATGATATGGCAGTGATATGTAAAATCAAGTGATTTAGACCACTCGACCACCCATGGTCCCCATCAAGATGTATCCCCTCACTAATTTTTATGATTACAGGTATTACAGCATGTATTCCAGTGCAAAATAACTGAGTTACATACAACAAAAAAATCAAGACTGGGCAAATAATGTATATGTGAGACCCCTCTCAGGGGTTGGGGTGGAGTGTAGATGCTATGGTACGAAACCCCCTCCAAAGTGAGACCTCTCTCAGGGGTTGGGGTGGAGTGTAGATGCTATGGTACGAAACCCCCTCCAAATCATTGCCTACAACCCAGAAAGAATGAAATATATTCAGGGTGTATGAATGTATTGTGCTGTTATATCTGTATATGCCAACAATGACTTTGACAGAAACTAATACTGAGGGGGCAGTAAATAGTTCTCTCTACATTGTAGTTGTGGCAGACTCTGATGCTGGGGGCAATAAATAGTTCTCTACTTTATATGTGTGACAGACATCAATGCTGGGGCAATAAATAGTTCTATCTACTCTGTAGGTGTGACAGACTCCAATGCTGGGGTTATATATGGTGTCCTCTAAATTGTAGGTGTGATACATGCTGATGCTGGAGGGGGGAAGGAACAATAAACAATTCCCTTTATACTTTGACTGATAACGGATGCTGATGGGCAGTAAATAGTCCTTCTACTTTGTAGATGTGAAAGATTCTGATGCTGTGAACAATAAATAGTTCTATATCCTCTGTAGACACCGATGCTGGGGCAATAAATAATGCCATAATTTGTAGGAGGCAATGAATAGTTCCCTCTACTCTGGAGGTGTGACAGACACTGATGATGGAAGGAATAAAGTTTCCACTACTTTGTAAGTGTGAGCTAAAAAAAACCCCCATATGCAAGATTGTTTAATGCCAAATTTGTTATTTTTACTCAATGTTTTTTTTAATAAGTTGCTTAAATTTGTTTCTATGCTTAGTATTGGCAGCCTGATCCAACAGTGGATTGGCATAATTTTTACAAGCTTGAAAAGTCACATGACTGTAATGCTTTCTATTAAATTTGGTCAGATTCTGTTCAATGGCATTTTGTAAGTCATTTAAATATTTTTATCTTTATAAATGATGACCATATCTTAGAGCATATCAACATCCTTTGTATAAATATTAAAGACTCTCTGGGTAGAATACCTTTGTCAAATTTTTGGTCAGTATTTTTTAAAGAAAAAAAAACTCATTTAAATGTTTATTATTTATATTAACAACTGGCAAATTTGACAGGACATTGGCGTCAATTGTGTACACACGCCAGAATGATTGCTATAAACTTTGATAAAATTCTATTAAGCAATCTTTAAGACATTATTTCAGGTTTATTTATATTTAGTAACAGTGGCCATATTTTAATGATTGGCACCATTTGTACATTACTGATGAAAGTATTTTAGACAATTTGGCAGTTTTAAAGTTTTATTATTTTATTCTTTATTATGAAAGCCACATTGATGGTCTATGGGCATCATTTGTAAAACTTGAAATTTCTTCATGCCAGAATGTTCTTGGTAAAGTTTTGCTGAAATTGGCCCTATGCATCTTGGAAAATAGCATTTTCTGATGGACAAAAGATGATACAAATTTGGATGCAGGGTCATATCAAGCTTTCTTCACCTTATGGCCAGGTGAAATAATATAAGTAGGAAACAACTAGAATGGTTTGTGTATACTCCAAGTATCCAAGTTTCTTTTCTGTCTTTATATTTTCAATGAAAAATAAGAATCACTAGACACATGCATGTGTTGAAATTAATCTCTAAAATAGTTTGTTTGCAGGTTCCAAAAATGAGGCCCAAATTTATGGCTCACCTGACAATACTTAAGACAAATGAAACTGCAGTTAGCCAAGAAATCTGGCTCAGTAGCTTTTTAAGTTTCTTCCACTGCTGTTGACTATCTGTTTTGAAAGCAATTGCTCAAGGGTTCTCAAGTTTTTCTATCCTCCATATTTAATAGGTCATCATTAATTGTCCATCACTGAAAAACTCTATGCCAAGATGTTTGTAAAAGTTTGTTCAGCATTTTTTACAGATAAAGCTGTGAAAATGTATTTCTATATTTAGTGATGAATTGGCATAATTTGTAACAATCTGAATACCCTCACTACGAATCTCTCTCTCTCTCTCTCTCTCTCTCTCTCTCTCTCTCTCTCTTGCTCTTCACTTGTGAAGTCAATTTTAATGTTCTGTATTTTTAGCAACAGTAACCATTTCTGATGAAACGTCAGTCAGATGGGTCTTCATGTCAGGATAACTTTTACAAGATTGGACAATTACTATGCAGCAGTTTTGGAGAAGACATTTAAAGTTTTTGTATTTTTAGTAACAGCTACCATATTTGATGGTGTAACAGCATCAGAATTGAAAGGTTTTCCTTAGTTTTTTTTTCTCTGTTAAGTTTGCTCAGTATCGAAATCTTCACTATTTTAGAGAAAAGTGAATTTCAAAGATTTTCTTATATTAGTAATGTTGGTGAGCAGCATTACCTGTATCAACTAGAATGTTCCCTATGCATGTGCTTTTAATTAAATTTGGTCAAAATCTATAGAGTGGTTTTTGAGAAGAAATAGTGGCCATATTTGATGGTGGATTAGCATCTTCTGTACAAATATTAAAGGCCATTATGCCAAGATGCTTTCTGACAATTTGGTCCAATTCTACACCATTTTGAAAAAGAAATCATTGGAAGGTTTTGTTTACCTCATTTTTAAAAATTTTTGCCATTTCTGATGGTGGATCAGCGTCATTTTTTTTTTTACAAATTTGAATTCATGCCAAGATGCCTTCTGTCAAATATGATTACATTTCTGTTCAAGATTTTGGAGAAGTCATGTTAAGATTTTTTTTTCACTATTTAGTAATGATGGCAGTATTTAATGGTGTGTGTGATTTAGATTTTTAACGTAGCTTCAAAAAAAATTTCAGTCATATCGCTACAATGTCTGCAGTGTGGCAGCTTATAGTGATGTCTAGCACTGGGACATCCTGCCGAAGACACCTAGCATGATGTCCCACCCAGTCACATTATCCTAACACCAAGCTGACCAGTCCTAACACTAACCTCTTAATGCTGGGCGCCAAGCGAGGCAGTTGTAAGTACCATTTTTGTAAGTCTTTGATATGACGTGGCCAGGGATCGAACCAATGACCTTCCACATCTGAGGCTAATGTCTAACCCCTAGGCCACCAGAGGTCAGTATTTAATGGTAGATCAGCGCTATTTGTAGGAATCTGAAAGCCCTCTATTCCAGGATGCTTTGTAAAATTTGGTAAAATTCTGTTAATAAGTTTTTAAGAAGTTGTTGAAAGGTTTTGTTTTGAGTAATGGTGGCCATAACTGGGTAAGCAGATAAGCAACACTTGTTGCAAAATTTGTCTATTTTTAGTGTGTGTGTGTGTGTGTGTGTGTGTGTGTGTGTGTGGATTGTTAATGTAGCTTTAATAATTTTAGCCATATTGTTATCATGTCTGCAATGTTGAGTCCATAGTGATGTTTAGCACTGGTGGCATCATGCCACACACATCTTGAATCACATCCACCCAGTCATATCCTGACACTAGGCTGACACTAACCTCTTAGTTCTGAGCATCAATAGAAGCAGCTGCAAGTACCATATTTTTTTAAGTCTTTGGTATGACTCAGCCAAGGTTCCAACCTGTAACCTCATGCATATGAGGCAGATGCTCCAACCACTTATGCCACCAGATCAGTCTTTAGTTTTAGTAACTGTGGCTTTACTATTTTTATTAACTGTGGCCTTTTATTGCCAGTGGCCATACTTGAAGGAGAACTGGCATCATTTGTACAATTTTTGTAATATCTTCCTGCCAGAATGCATTTTTTAGGTGGTTAAATTTGTTCAAAATTCTATTCATATATCTTTAAAATAAAGTCATTTAAGGTTTTTTTTATTATTTCAGGTTTCAGTGGCAGTGGCCATATTTCATAGCGGAAGTATCATTTGTATAAATTTATATGACTTTCATGTGAGGATGCTGACAAATTTGGTTAAAACTGGTCCAGTGATTTTTGAAGATTAAAAAAGCAATTACTGATGGACATGGACCTTAAAATAAACTCACTCAACCTTCGGCCAGGTGATCTAACAACTCCAACTATTTAAGCTGGGTTTTTTTCTTTACAATCAGGAACATTAGTTTATATCACTCTTCAAAACCAAGGGTTTAATTAGAAAATGCATAAACTTCTATACAAAAATAAATGCATGTTTGTATAAAGGTTTTATTGCAAAGTGCACATCACAAATTGTTATACTAAAATAACTGCATTTTCATATAAGGTTTGCATCACAAAGTACATATTATAAATTTAGAACTAAAATGTATTTCAACCAACTTCAATGTTTTTGTTAATTTTCTGTGAAAAAATCATGATAAAATGGTACAAGCAGTTAAAAGCATTTTCCTTTTATAAATTGAAACAAGGTTTAAACAGCAAGCAAAACTAAAACAATGTAAAATTCTCTTTAATATAGAATGCATAATGGGAGACTAGTTAAAAACAAGATGCCAGATCAGTTTCATATATAATGAATTTTCATATGTACCAATTTGATACAAAACTGAAAAATATCATAAATGTAAAATATATACAATTTCCTTAATAACTCATCCCATCAACATGTGAACCCATTTAAAATACAGGCTCTGACATGGATCCTTTTACTTTCACTATAGAAAAGACCCCAAAATGTGGCCCCTATTTGTTGAACATGAAAGTTATTGCAGGCAGAATTGTAAATAAAATCTTGATATATCACTTTTTATCAATGAATACAGTGGTTCATACCCAGAAATTTGAATCAACATCATATAATTATTTTTTCAAACAACATTTTCAGTACACTAAATAATATCCAATGAAGTTTTGATGCATGAAAATATCACTATGTCAACAGTTGGCAGCACTTTCATCAAAAGATAGCAACATGTCCCTGGTTCTTGATGAGAAAATAAGGAATCTTAATTTGCTTTGAATCAACAACAAAAGAAAGTGAATAATGCGCTGTTATTTCACATACACATGATGGGGACTGAATCTTCCTGGAGTAATGTTATTAAAGATCTTTCAGACATTAGGTATCATGAATTATAAAATGATTATGCAGCTATTTGACAGATCTAGAACACATGACATCGCACCCTCACTTACAGTGCAGTCTGCTTTTGGACCTCACTGAGCTTATCAAGAGAGAGGTGCCCATAAACATCTGCCAGGCAAGTTTTTAAGCAATAATTGGACATTGAACTGAAATTGTTTTTATTTTTGCAATCATTTATTTATGTTTTTATTCTTTTTAAGTATTGTCAAATGTTGTAAAGCGCTTAGAGCTTATAAAGATTAAGCACTATAAAAAGTCCTCATTATTATTATTATTAAATACAGTTTTAAAATGTAAATGTAAGCACTATATTTAAGAAATAAAAAAGTAGCTTCTTCTACCAAATTTTATTGTCTATATTGAACATTACCATAAAATATAGAATGCTTATTTCTTTCTTCATGGTTTTGGTAAAGCATACATTTCTATTGCTTTGCTTCTTCCATACAATACTTTTTTTCCAATCAGTTTCTTTTTTTAAAAAATGGGGCTGCTGAAACAAAATTCAAATTGCCCAGGAAATTTTATTAGCTTGACAGGCAAGGATTTTTTAACTTGGGGGAAAGTAGCTACAGCAGCATCTCCTCTTGACAAAACATTCCATATTGTGTCGACTCAAAGAGGCTGATAGGCTATAAAATTTACACAAGGAAACCCCACCGTACAGCCTGCCCCTTGTTTTTTGTACAGCCTGCCCCCTTGTTATTTTTTACATAGAAATTAAAAATCTTTAACACTGAGCTAATGAAAAAAAACTTTAGTATTGAACTTTTCCAGAGTGTGCATGAACCTACAGACATGCATAAACAATTTTAACACTGACGCTAATCTAAGGTGTTCACTGATGGACATCAATGTGATCCCTGTGGAGAGCTTACCATCAGGCCAGGCTCAACAAAACCATGGACAAATATATTGAAATGCAAATTAACAAAAACAACAGAAATCCTGCATCTAAATCCTGCATTTAAATAAATAAAATCTTGACACTTTTTTTGTGGACAGCCTATTTAAAAGACGCATTTTAATAAAAGGGCACCAGTTAAAAATGACACAAGCTAACAGAGGACAATTACAAACACCTTTTCTTAATTTTGCCTTCATATCAAACCTTTACATAGTAACCTTTCCATATAGCACACAATTTTCCAATGCCTCAAAAAACTTCCACATTCAAGATTTATTGCAAATGCCCATTTTCAAAATCTAAGCTTATATTTTTTATAGACATTTATAAAAAGCTGAAACGATATTCATGTCGAGTCCTTGACATTTTATTGCATTCATTTTGTTTTAGAATATTTCAGAGATATAGTTTTGACTTGAAATTATGTATCTAGGTAAACATGATATAGTTTTCTCTTTATTTGTCAAAACATTACCATTTTATATTGATGTTTAGTAAATATAACTATTTGCATTTCACATTCTGTAAGAAGCAAGTATTTCCTTAGACAATTTAAATTTTAATGAATTTAAATATCAATACATTAAATTTGGACTTAACCACCTTAAAAAAAGTCACAAGGAAGGACACCACTCCCATACTTATAGTGTTTAACTCTAGACTACACATATGCCTAACAGGTTGTTTCCGAATGATGTCATCAGCTGCCATATTTGTGGTAAGCTGGCAGATTTATAAACTGTTGACTTCATATGGTGTTTGGAAGTTGAAATAAATTCATTGAATCTCAAGATACTTTTATGAAAGTTACATACGTAGAATGCAAATCAAGCTTTCTGTTACTATCTACATTTATGATTTATAAGTTAAGTGTGCCTTGTTAAAAATGGCAAATTTTGGTGAAAGGAGACACTGCCCATCGTCCAGGTAAGAATATCATCTGTTAGTGACCTTTTTGAGAAGCATCTATTGTGTCACAAAAGAAGAAAAGCAAACTAGTTTATTTTCAATGTTTACTTCTCTGTATGCAACATAAATTCATCTTTAATGAGAACTATTAGTCTATTTCAATATGCTATAAACTAATTTGCCAACTAACACACTTCTATATAGTGCTTCTAATTACTATAAAATGTTAGTATAAAATACACTAAAAAGCTGTTTCTTAAAGTAGTATTATATCCTTGCAATTTTTTGTTTTATTTTTCAATAAGATTGTACATTGTAAATAGTTTTACACCTGACTCAAAATTCTGACATCTGATGCGGTTGGTGCTTTACAGTAACCAATCAGACATCAGAACAGTGGTTGAATATTAAGTGTAGAAGGCTGCCATTATCTTGGAACCTAAAATACATAATTTTATTATTCAATGCTTTTTCATTGGCTGCATCATGTTAATTGCGTTGATTTGCAATTAAATATTTGTATGGCATCATGCAGTTCCATGGAATTTTCTCTGAAATGAAACAAGTTGAATCAAAATTTTCAAATTAACTATATAATAAAACAATTTTAGATCTCTGTTGAGGTAATAAAAGTTTTAAAAACCAGTCAACCTATTATACTGATCTCCACTTCTTATCAGTAAATATCAGATATACTGGTTCATAAAATATAATTTTCATCTAAACAAAGGTAAATATGATCAAATTAATGGCTCATCAAACTTTATATTCAATATCCATAATAAAAGTATATCTTTCAACACAGAAATCTAAAATATCCACATACATTTTATGTTCATATTTCAAGTAAACACTATACAGTGAATGTGGTGCTAAATGTTGAAATTTTTCTCAAACTGACATGCTGATACATTTTATTTCTGGTGCTACCAAGGCAGAGTTCACTGACCTTAACATACATGTATACACAAGCGCTCATATCCAAAAAAATTTTTCAAAACGTCAAATAATTTATATCTTTTGTAAGTTTTGGTGAAACTTGGAATTTAAAATATTGAATTTTTTTAAACTTGTTTGACAAATTTCATTGGAAAAGAGCAAAAATTTAAGACTGTATTTAGTCCCATAATTTTTTTGTCAAAACTGCAGAATGGTGTAGCATGATTCATACAAGCTTGGAGAGGTATTTGCAAGTTGTTTTCAAAGAATTCCACAGTTTTCAAGTAGTATTTTTCCTTATTAAAAATGAACCAGTCACCTGTTTGCAAATATGATTAGTGCATAATTATAGCAAAGGAACATTACTCCATCTGGTCATTTGATCCACCCAATTTTATTTCTTTTCATTTATATAATATTTAAAAATAAACAGATAAATATATCAAATTCTGAATTTGAAAAAATGATATATTTTTCATTAATTTTTTTATGTTTTGTATTCTCAGATAAATTCAAGAAGTTTTTCAACAAATTCAGGAACTTTTCAAGGAAACAATTCAGATTTTTCAAACTTGCATGAACCACATTTATAAATGTGGCTATGAAATACATTTGGAATCCTCCATTACATCATCTTTACCATATATGAATACATGATGTCCAATGTGATTCTATGGGGTCATATTATATATTCTACATAAAGGAAATATGCAACCATATTAACCAAAATATCACTGCAGTCAGGATATCCTATTGGCAGTGCTCAGCTATGTCTGCATTTTCTTCAAACTTTGGCAATTACAGACTATAAAAAAGATATCTCTATTAAATAGATTTCCCTTTAAATTTATAATATTAATAAAGTATTAATACAGGCATGTTCTTGTTAAATATGGCTTAATATTATGGCAGTTAAGTACAACCCTCTGTGTTGTGTATTTCTCACTAATGCATTATAACAAATTATGTTTTTCAAACATATATGCCTTAAAATTTTGACTATTCATTTTAGTTGATCTGACACATGCAGAAATAAATTAGAATCAAAATTTAGAAAAACAATACCACATTTACCAAATTCCTATTAAAATAGGTAAAATGTCTTTGAAGACTTGCACAAGAGTGCATTAAATTTGAATGAGTGGAGAATATTTCAGCTCTAAGGTAAGTAAAAGCTAGAATCATTGGTGCATGAGTCTGGTGGGAAATGAATATTCAATGATGATTTAGAAAATTAGTATGATAAATAATTCAAATGGTATATAACATATATAATTGTTTTTAAACTGTAATTATGTGTATATCTTATATTTATGTTTATTTCTATACAATAGTTGTAAATTAACACTCTTTTTAAAAAAATGCATAATAATAATAATAATAATAATAATAATAATAATAATAATAATAATAATAATAATAATAATAATATCATCAAAGCTGTAATAAAAATCATTTGCTGTCAAATACAGATCTATCAAACAGTTCTTATAATACAGTAGTCCCTACAGTATAAAACATGACTGTTCATAAGTTTCTTTAAAGTGACTAGTTTAATGAATGAGAAAGTCATATACAAAAAAGGTATATCCAAACAATGACATGCCATTAGAGTGCATAAAAGTAGAGAAGGTATTTAATGATGTGAAATCACAAAAATAATTGGTTCTTATTAGCTATGAACTAAAACTGGGTGAAATAATTCCAGCAGCAATGATAAAACAAAATTTGGCCAATTTAATGAAATACACAATTTTACCTGTTATTAAAAGGGTCACAGTATAATGAGGGGCTTCACAGTGAGAGACATACGAATATACCCACATTATAACAAAGACGGCAGAATAATGATGGGTTTTACAGGGAGAATGTAATTGGATCCATGAAAATACTTGCATTAAAATGGGTATAGCAGTATACTAAGAGACTAAATAGTGTGGGAAGAATTTAAAGGGATCATGGCAATGTCCAGATTAGAAAAGGGCAGCAGTATATTGAAGGGCTTTAATTGAAGGGATCAAATTATTGGGGGTGCCCATGCCCACATTATCAATGAGGCAGCAGTATATTGAGGGTCTTTGTTGTTGTTGTTGTTATAGGATTTAATACCATTTTCAGCACAAGATAGGCTATACATGGCAGCCAGTATTAATGGTGAAGGAAGAACCATGGAAAACCCATGGAAAACCAACGACACACAAGAAGCTACTGGCAGCCTTTTTCACTTATCCACGTTAGCTGAGTCTGGACTTGAACTTACAAAGACAGAATTGAGATGGCAGTGATCTGTAACAGTCATCGCTTTAGACCACTTAGACACTCGGGGCCCCTTGAAGGGCTTTAATCAAAGGGATAAAACTATTGGGATCTGTGCCCATGACCACATTATAAATGGGGAAGAAGTATGCTGAGAGTCTTTATTGGCAGGGACTACTATACCCATAATATGCTTGGTAATAATGCATAAAATATAGAAACTTGACTTTTATAAAACTGCATACGGCTACAAAACAAATTTTCTGATTAGTATGAAGATTTTAAAAAAGCTAACCTCAAATTAACAAGTACCTTGTACTATAGCTACAGCAAAATGTGTTACACAGTAAAAGAATTCAATTGCCTTATGCAAAAACTGAAATTTTCATTTCACATTCATACACAAGATCAAATCAACTGAATGTACTGCACTTTAAAAAATGGCAGATGAAAAAATCCAGTTCAACCATTTTTTAAAATAAAAATATTAACATCACATCTGGAATACAAAATATGAATAAAAAATTTGTAAATAAAATTTTCCTAAATTCAGTTACAAATTCCGTTTGCCCTGTTCATCCCCCTCCCAGCACCAAACAATGATGGGTGAGGGAGGGATTAAGCACATATTTTAATAATTTTATTAAAAGAGGTTGTTTTAATCCAGAATAATTCAAGTATGCAGTATTGACTGGTCTAATTAAAATTTTGTGTGGCAGTGTCATTGAAAATATATCTTCCAACTTCCCCATCACCATGTTTCCGAAATAGCCCTTACCGTTTCATACAATTCTGTGTTTCCTATTCCATTTTCTGTAAAAGATCTTCGGTATTATAGTGTTATCTGGACAAAGAAGCTCTTGAAAAGAATAAAAATATCTTTTTCTCAAAGTATCTCAACCCCAGTGCTCCTTCAAATTTGTATTTGTGACGATAAGTGACAAACCAAGCTATAAATGTAATAATAGCATTGACACAAGAATTTCTCGAAAAGGAATGCAAGTCTCCCGATGTGGAACAATTTGGAACCCCAATACTAAAATGATTTATTTTAGTCAAGCCTGCCTTTATTTAGCTTAAAAGTCAATTTTATTTACAAGGACCTTAATCTTGGGTATGCATGGATAGAAGGACGTATGGAAATGTTGTTGCTGTTCTGGGGCTTAACACCATTTTTTGGCTATACATGGTGGCCAGTATTAATGGTGGAGTAATAATTACATTATTCTACCACAAATAGTCTGACATTTCAGACAATCAAAAATAATTATTTACCTAGGAAAAGTTATAGTGGTCTTAGCAAAACTTATGGCACAGAGTAAACAATGCACTGGCCCATTATTATCAATCTTATTCAGTTCAATAAAATATACTGTTAATATGCATAAATTTAACTAAGACCTAAATATAAGTCACAAACATTTTTTGCACCAAGAGCTAACACTGAATAGTTTATTTTCTACATACACTTGCTCAAAGCCATACATAAGAAATTGTTTTTTAAGTATATAATGAAGGAATTTCTTTTCACAATACAATATAATCCTTCATTATCTAATATTGGCCTTATAATTATAAAATATTGCAGTCTTCTAAATTTATCAAATAAAACTTGCATAAAATCACTTTACAAAATTCAACCAATTCTTGCTTATAGAAAACACAAGAATTTGGAATATTTTCTAATTAGGACAAGAAATAAAAAAAAGACAATTTTTGTCATCTAAATGAAACCAACACCGGTGCTGGTGCTCTCAATGAGCAAACATAAGAGAAAGCACTTCTTTCAGAAGCGCTAATACAAAAGAGGTATTTTCTCTATGTTATAACACTAACTGCATATCAAATGATGTGATTTATTTGAAAAAATGTAACATGCAATATGTTGGACAAACATTTCAAGAAGTTTGTCAGAGAATGAATAATCATCACTTTCATATAAAAAGTTATAAAGATCCTCAGTTTTCCTCTAATATTTCAACACATGCCAATACCAATAATCACTCTATACTCAATTTTTCTTTCATGCCAATAGATACTGTGTATGAAGACATGAATAGACTCATAAAAGAAACTTACTGTATTCACAAATTTGATACTTTGTATCCTAATGGCCTTAATACCAAAGCACTATATAAATTGTAAAAAAAAAACAAACTGATAAATGTATATCCTGTATTATAATATAATTATATGTCTCTTTTATTTTATTATTTTTATGACATTAGAAACTCTAGTGAAATTAGGTCCCATGAGACTCATGGCCATTTTGGTTTATCTGGATTACCATCAAAGGGCAGCAAGAAATATATACTGTTCTATAATGGATAACATTTTTATGTAACTTTAGTAATCACACATCATTTACAAGTGTTTTAATTAAACAATGTCAACATTTGTTAGCTATTTTTCAATTTAAACTAATAACATATTATGCTAAACCATTCTATGCATTTCTTCTGTCAAAAATTGAGTCCTCCTGTCATTGATTCATTGAATCCCTCTAGTCCTTTATCCATTGAGTCCCTCTTGTCATTAATCCACTGAGTTCCTCTTAATCCATTAATTTCATTCTGTCATTAATCCATTTAGTCTCTCATCATTAAGTATGTCCCTCTAATCTTTAATCCACTCAGTCCCTCTGGTCATTATTCCACTGAGTTCCTCTTAATCCACTAAGTTCATCTTGTTATTAATCTACCGAGTCTCTCATGTCTTTAATTGATCATGTCCCTTTAGTCATTACTCCAGTGAGTCCCTGGTATCATTATTCCAATGAGTTCCTCTTGTAATTTATC
Organism: Potamilus streckersoni; assembly: GCA_016746295.1. Classification (NCBI taxonomy): domain Eukaryota; kingdom Metazoa; phylum Mollusca; class Bivalvia; order Unionida; family Unionidae; genus Potamilus; species Potamilus streckersoni. The sequence goes on from JAEAOA010001928.1 coordinate 94,158, forward strand.
CAACCTTGAATATGTTAATCTAGCAGTCAGTGATGTCTTTACAATTCAGAATGGCAGACAACTGGACAAACTTTGAACCTTTTTTTGTTTAAGCTGAAATTAACTGCCAGCTAAAACAACTGACCATTTCATGATTCTGACCATCACTAGCACCAACAGGTTGCTCATTACTTATTTGTCTCCATATTTCATTTTCTGGCATTTAATTGATAAGATTAAATAATCTGTCTGCAGTTACATAGCCTTTAAGACATGTAACAGATATCTTTGTATGAAATTAAATGTAAAAACTAGTCACAATTCTTTGAGAACAAAATTAGGTGAATCACAGAAAATGGACAAGTTGTACATCTTTGAAAAACTGAATAAAACTCCTAATTTTGTACTTTTGCATGTGTTCATGCCGAAAAATATGCATAATTTTATGCTAATTCTAGTGTTAGCAATAATCCTAATGATGTTCAAAACCAGCACCCAAGCCAAACTGTAATCTCTTAAGCATTAAAAAATATTCTTTTAGATCCCCATTTCACAGCAATCATCTATACAAATTGGATTGCATTCCTGTTGAAATTTTGTGCACCAGATGTTCCATCTGTGCAAGCTTCAGTAAGGTGTAGCTGTACAAATCTATGAACTCTCATGTATATCAGCATTAAATACTGCCTTTTTATTATTTTCTTTTTACTTCAATATTTACGATTGTTATCACTGACACAATACTTGAGTTGTGTGTGCAAAAAAGTTGAGTTTTATTATCCAGAGCAAAAAATAAATCTCAAAGCCTCACACCATTATCGTCCCTCGAGCCCTGGCATTGGAAACTTGGATGTGAATTTGTTCACTTCTTTCTTTAGACTCTTGATCTTTTCCAGTTCAGGTGAATCTTTCAGTAAATATTCTTTGAAGTCTTTAAGTGTTTCTGTAAAGAAAAAAAGCAAGAGATATTTCAGGCACTTCCACAATAAAACACAATAGGAATTTCACTATGTCTATACTATTGTTAATCATGATATTAAATAAGCCATAAAATTTTCTCAACTCCGCTTTCATGAGCCATGAAATTTACTAAACTCAGCTTTAAACAGCCATGAAATTCTCTCAATTCAGTAATAGGCCACATAACTTTCTCAACTAAGCTTTAATGAGCCATGAAATTCTCTCAATTCAGAATTAAGCCACAGAATATTCTCAACTTAGCTTTAAAGAGCCATGGAATTTTCTCAATTCAGCTTTAAAGAGCCATGGAATTTTCTGAACTCAACTTTAAAGAGCCATGGAATTTTCTCAACTCAACTTTAAAGAGCAATGGAATTTTCTCAACTCAACTTTAAAGAGCCATGGAATTTTCTCAACTCAACTTTAAAGAGCCGTGAAATTTTCTCAACTAAGCTTTAAATTTTCTCACAACAGTAATAAAATGCCATTGAAGTTTCTAAACTAAATTTTCTCAATTCAGTGTTTATGGGCCATAGAATTTTCTTTATTCAGTATTAAGGAGCCATGGAATTTTCTCTATTCAGTATAATAGGACCATATAATTTTCTCTATTCAGTATACAAGACCAAGGAATTTTCTCAAGTCAGTTTTAAATGGTCATGACATTTTCTCAGTTCAGTATTAAGGCAACATGGAATTTTTTCTATTCAGTATTAAGGTGACATGAAATTTTTTTTATTCAGCATTAAGGGGCCATGGAATTTCTCCAGTCAGTTTTAAAGGGCCATAGAATTTTCTCAATTCAGTATTGTAGGACCATAGAATTTTCTCTATACAGTATATAAGACCATGGAATTTTCTCAAGTTAGTTTTAAATGGTCATGGAATTTTCTCTATTCAGTATTAAGGGGCCATGAAAATTTCTCAATTCATTATTGTGGGACCATAGAATTTTCTCTGTTCAGTATATAAGACCATGGAATTTTCTCTATTCAGTAGTAAGGGGCCATGAAATTCTCTAAATTTAGTATTGTGGGACCATACAAATTTCTCTATTCAGTATTAAGGGGTCATGAAAATTTCTCAATTCAGTATTGTGGGACCATATAATTTTCTCTATGCAGTATATAAGACCATGGAGTTATCTCAAGTTAGTTTTATATGGTCATTGAATTTTCTCTATTCAGCATTAAGGAGCCATGGAAATTTCTCCATTCAGTATTGTGGGACCATAGAATTTTCTTCTATTCAGTATATTAGTCAATGGAATTTTCTCTATTTAGTATTAAGAGGCCATAGAATTTTCTTTATTCAGTATTAAGGGACAATGGAATTTTCTCTATTCAATATTAAAATGCTATGGAGTTTTCTCTTTTTAGTATTAAGGGGCCATAGAATTTTCTCAATTCAATATTAAGGGGCAATGGAATTAACTCTTTTCAGTATTAAGAAGCCATGGGATTTTATCAATTTAGTATAAAAGGGCCATGGGATTTTCTCAATTCAATAAATTCAATCACAATAATTATAATGTATAAATGTGTGCTATCAATGTGAACAAAGTCCTTGACAATTTAGTTGCCTCACCTAATTTGGATAATTTTTTGCAATTTATTGTAGGTAATCTTGAATTTAGCAGGTGTCTGCAAATCTACATGACTACGGCTTAGAATGAAATTTTGAGACATCTACTTTAGTAAAATCAATGCGCAGGTCAAAATGTGATTACATTATAACATCATCAGTACATTATGACATCATCAATACATTATGACATTATTAATATATGTGTTTGTGATTTGGATTTTTAAGATAGATTTAAAAAATGTTCAGTCATATCACTAGGATGTCTGCAGTGTGGCAGTTTATAGCAATGTCTAGCACTGGGGTATCATGCTGTGGACATGTAGAATGATGTCCCACCCAGTCACATTATTCTGACACCAGGCCGACCAGGTTTAACACAAACCTTGTAATGCTACGTACCTAGCAAGGCAGCTGTGAGTACCATTTTTCTAAGTCTTTAGTGTGATTTTCTCAGGGTTCAAACCCAAGAGCTCCTGTATCTGAGGCAGAGACTCTAACCACTAGGCCATCAGAGCAGTCACAGTCATTACAACATTATCAATACATCATGACATCATGTTACTGGTTTAAATAAAGGTATCATTGTGCTATGAAATCAAAGAAATTGGACATAAAATGACATGGATATGACTTCAAATAATGAGAAAGAAAAAGCTCATAAAATTTCTACAATGCAATTTGTTGTGACAGCCTTCCTCTTATGAGTTGTGGGAATAGTTGGTTATGATCTTCCCTTTAGATATGAACAGTTCAAGTCTCTGATATCACTGAGATATCAAAACCATTTGCCTACTGCCCCAAACACTGGCACAGTCTGCTAGCCAATATTTATTAACCAAGGATCTAAGGAAATGCAACTCTTACAGAGATTTTAAGCCCAATTATTCATTATGTGTCACCTCACTCATGTAGACTCTGCCAGACAATTTTTGCAAATACCAATGTTGTCTTCATTGCGAAAAGTTATCAGATGGGGACAAAAGAGGCATTAGAAAAACTACAAAAGAACTTTGACTAAACAGTGTTAATTTATGAATGAATGAGTTAAAATGAACATAAAAATCAAAACTATATAAATCTCTGCAAGTTGCACCCACAACAGCAAAATACTGATCAGCAAACTATCTTAGCTAAATTTATGCTTTTCAATAAGCAAATTCACTTTGACATCAGCAGACTGTACTGTGCTTGAGGTATCTAATTTGAACTTTTCAACAGTCAATTGACTCTGACATCACCGATCATTATAAGATTAAACATCTGTTGTTGAGTGATATCTGTGACTTGGACTAAGAAACATTTAAACCAACTATTACAAACATAATCTAAACCACCAAACTGTAACTACAAACAATTCTTTTTTTTTCTCTTCTTTGATGCAGAAGGAAACTGATCCAATCTGACTGCTCATGCAGAGAGAAACAGACCCAGTCTGTTTGCTCATGCAGAAACAGACCTAATCTGTTTCCTGATGCAGAAAGAAACAAACCTAATCTGTTTGCTGATGCAGAGAGAAACAGACCCAATCTCTTTGCTGATGCAGACCTAATGTTTGCTCATGAAGAAACAGACCTAATCTGTTGGCTCACAGAGAGAAACAAACCTAATCTGTTTGCTCATGCAGAGACAAACAGACCTAATCTGTTTGCTCATGCAGAAAGAAACAGACATAATCTGTTTGCTGATGCAGAGAGAAACAGACCCAATCTGTTTGCTGATGCAGAGAGACAGACCTAATCTGTTTGCTTATGCAGAAACAGACCTAATCTGTTTGCTCATGGGTTTGAACCCCAGCTGAGTCATACCAACAACTTAGTAAAATGATACTAGCAGCTGCCTTGTTCAGCACTCAGCATTAAGAAGTTATTGTTAGGACTGCTTGGTCCTGTATCAAGATAATGTGGATGGGTGGGACATGATGCTTCATGTCTGCAATATGATGCCCCAGTGTCTGACATCTCTATAAACTGCCAAAGTGCAGACATCATAGCAATGTGAAAATTTTTTGTTAAAGCCATGCTAAAACTCCAAATCTACTAAATAGTTCCCATGGACAGTGTTATAACACATAAGCACTGTTTCATTATAATATTATAATCAGTCTCACCGCATGGCAGTCTACTCAATAGCTCCCATGGACAGTGTTATAACAAATAAATTATATACTTTCATTGACAGTCTTATAATAATGGAGTACTGTGCTTCTCTATAGCTCCCATGGACAATGTTATACTGAGGTTATACTTGTAATAACTAATACATGCTTTTAAATTTATGTAGTTTTTATTGCTCTAAGTAACTAAATGTAAATCTGGTCACTTGTGGATGGGGGCTTGAGACTCATTATAAGCTGGTTTTACTAATTATTCAATACATTTTATAAACATATCATGTAAAACATAAGTCTGATCCCAGTCTATTTCTGGAACTCAAAAGTGAAAGGGACTTTTCCTTCCCACCTTTAAATGAGAGGAGATTTTTCTAAATATGGAATAGATTTAATGAAGACATAATGGCAAAGCAATAAAATATTATACATGTTTTTCCTGCAACTTTGTACTTTTTTTGTGTGGTTAGTAGACAAACATGCATCAATCCCACATCAAAGAATAGACCCCAAGGTAATGTACCAAAATGATAGAATTGCACTCTGTAACCTTTGTTGTGTTTTGGTTTGAAAAAAAGGTATATGGCAAAAAGATTTTGGATACTGCATATTTCAAGAGATATAAGGAATCTCCAGTATGGAAAATATAACTGCAAGTGTTATAAATACCCTCCTTATTACATCTCATCATAATAGCTACTTTTACAGAGTCGGATTTGAAACCTTGTGTCAGTTGTGTATCTGAATCAGACAGAGACTACTCGCTGTTAATGGTTGACATCCTTCAACAATGGCTGTAAAGGCAGCTACTACAGTTATGCTATATTTAGGTGCAATGCACAATGGGAGATGTATGGAATCAAAAAATAAAAGAAAAAAAGCGACATTAAAATTTGTCTTCTGATTTTGATAAATACTTATATGATAAATATGTACTGATACAGAAAGATTTGAATTGTGCTCAACCCTTTGGTCTTGCAAGATCTGATGTCTGCTATTAAATTCAGTAAGATACAAGAGCTGATGTCTTTTTCCTATCCTATTCAGCAAAATATAAGCACCCAGATCAAGTTATTGTATACAACAGCTGATGTCCTTTTCCTATCCAATTCAGCAAGATATAAGCAACCAGATCAAGTCATTGTACTGAAATCCTGCTCATACCAGGGCAACTTGACTGACTGGAAGGCACATGTTAATAAGAGTAAATAAAGGGTATGATAAAAGATTACTGTATAATTTCATTTCTCATGGGGTATATTTTTTATTTTGCATGTGATGGGGTATATTTTCATTTTTAGATAGGGTACATTTTCTTTCTGATGTGGTACATTTTTTTTTCTGATGGAATATATTTTCATTTCTGATGGGTTATATTTTCATTTCAAATGTGATGGGGTATATTTTTGTTTCTGTTGGGGCATCTTTTAATTTCTAATGGGGGTATATTTTCATTTCCGATGGGGCATATTTTCATTCCTGAAAGGGTATATTTTCAGTTCTCATTAAGAGTATTTACATTTACCATGGGGGTACATTTTCCATATTTGAGAAGTGTAGTAATAACTTACTTGTTTGCTTCATCACATCCAAAGTCAGCTGCACACCACGGTCAAGATAATCTACAATCTTTTCAAAGTCAGCCTCCTTCAGTCCACGCGAGGTCATAGCAGGGGCACCTACAACATTTTTAGAATACAGTTGCAGTATTGCACAAAGGAATCTAAGTACTGTGGAGCACTGTGTCCCCATGCCCTTATAATCAAGGAGACACAAAAAATACTTCAATGGGACAATGAAAAATATCTTGGTTACCTGAAAAGATCTGCATTACAGATTTTTCCATTCATGACCATGTTCTCATTAACTCTAGTCTGCACCTAGTACCTATCAGTTTCACCTTTTCTCTGAATTTACTTTTTGTGAGTAGTAATTCATTGATTCAATAATAAATCAAGCATTTTCTTCCTTCAGAAATTAGTTTTTTCAACCTTGAAATATACTATCAGTCATCAGAGACTGCTGGCAAACAAATGAAAAAACCTGATATATTTCATTTGCCAGTTCTGTTGATTTCAGATGAATCAGAATCTAAACATTTAATAAAACATGGTAATTGTTAGTGCTTGCTAGCAATAATGATGTATTTATAGTTTACACATGCAAGTACTTATTCTTAACCCAGGCAAATTTTATTAATATTGGTGATATGTATACAGTGTACAAAATAAATATTAATAATAAAACATGTTACAAGTGCCTATGTTCTTAATTACATTTAAGTGTACCAGATGAACTGGCCATATTCCCAGATAGGGTTGGGGTATTTTGAGACTCAAAAAGTGTTTTGTGATCCCCTGGAAGGGGTGGGTGGGTCAGAATGTAACTAAAAAGAGCAATGTAGCCTAATTGAGAATAAGTTATCTTTAAATATTTCCATAAAGCAAAAACATTTGATTGTAACCTGTGTTTCCTTCTGACCTCCTAATACAAATATAACGAAAAACATAGTTGGTAGGCATAGCATTGTCAAATATCATCATCAAACACAATCACAACCATACTGACAAACAGTTGGTAGACATAGCGTTGTCAAATATCATTGCCAGACACATAATCATGACCATACTGCCAAATAGTTGGTACACATAGCATTGTCAAATATCATCACCAAATACATAATTACAACCATACTGTCAAATAATTGGTACACACAGCATTGTCAAATATCATCACCAAACAAATAATTACAACCATACTGACAAATAATTGGTACACATAACATTGTCAAATATTATCACCAAACAAATAATCACAACCATACTGTCAAATAATTGGTACACATAGCATTGTCAAATATCATCACCAAACAAATAATTACAACCATACTGTCAAATAATTGGTACACATAACATTGTCAAATATCATCACCAAACAAATAATCACAACCATACTGTCAAATAATTGGTACACATAGCATTGTCAAATATCATCACCAAACAAATAATTACAACCATACTGTCAAATAATTGGTACACATAACATTGTCAAATATCATCACCAGATACATAATCATGACCATACTGTCAAATAATTGGTACACATAGCATTGTCAAATATCATCACCAAACACATAATCACAACCATACTGTCAAATAATTGGTACACATAGCATTGTCAAATATCATCACCAAACAAATAATTACAACCATACTGTCAAATAATTGGTACACATAGCATTGTCAAATATCATCACCAAATACATAATCACAACCATACTGTCAAATAATTGGTACACATAGCATTGTCAAATATCACCAAACAAATAATTACAACCATACTGTCTAATAATTGGTACACATAGCATTGTCAAATATCATCACCAAACACATAATTACAACCATAATGTCAAATAATTGGTACACATAGCATTGTCAAATATCATCACCAGACACATAATCACAACCATACTGACAAATAGTTGGTACACATAGCATTGTCAAATATCATCACCAAACACATAATTACAACCATACTGACCAACTTTTGGTACACATAGCATTGTCAAATATCATCACCTGACACATAATTACAACCATATTGAGATTAAATAAAACATACACTAAGCTTCTGCCTTTATATCCATGGGATGACAAAATATATTTGATGCAGTCTTTACAGCTCTGAGCAGTTCAATAGGGGCTTTAAAGGTTGTTGTTGTTGTTGCTGTTTTTGTTAAAGAATTTAACACCATTTTTTCAGCACAAGATAGACTTTATATGACAGCCAGTATAAACAGTGGAGGAAGAACCCAGTAAAACCCCCCAAAAAACCACCTTCACATGAGAAGGTGCCAGCAAGCTTTCTCACATACCTACATTGACTGGAATCTCAAATCCATGCAGATAGAGGTGAGATAGCAGTGATCCATAACACTGATCACTTTAGACCATTTCTACTCTGGGCCTCAGCTTTGAGGGTAATAAAAGTGTTATTAGTGCTCAACTCTGCACCCACTAGAGAGAGAATGTGTTGTTCAAACGTCTCTGCTGTATTCTATGAGTGAATCCTGATTTGGACTTTAGTTGTTCTTCAAGACAATAGGATCTGATGCACTCTCTATAGAAAGATGAATACTCATCACATTTGGGATTGAAAATTTCATTGTCTTTCAATTAATCTATTTCATGACTAAAATCATCCTGACAAGCATGGGTCAATTAATAGTAAAATCTGATTCATGAAACTCCACTGCTGTGTAGAAAATAGAACTGGGAATTAGGTTCTTGCAATATTTAGTCCTGCAATGGGTAGCACTATAACTAGGTTGTGATAATGAAGAAAACAAATCCCTATGTTCAGTTCAAAGTGTCAAATATCTTACATACAGTTTCTCCTCCTATTTCGCCAGATGTCATACTTTCTAGAATCATTATGTTGATATGTTCTTTGTAGTATGTGCAAATAATTAAATGCCTTCCCTTTGCTGCTGTGCTTCACAAGCTACAACAATCAGGAGTGCTGAACTTTTATTTCTGCTGGGATCTGTTTGCTTTGCTGATATCTTACTAATTTCTGAATCACCTTAAAACGAGTCACACTTAAACATCATTCTGACTACAGAAACAATCATACTTTGCATTTTATATATTGAGTAAAATCGGACTTCAAAGAAACATTGCTAGTTTTCACAAACTTGCCAATAATCTTTAATACAGATGGTTTAAACATTCATCTTCAAGGCATTGATGTTTGACAACCTTTCTTCAACAACACATCTAGCATCTTTCTGATTCATTGACAACTTAAAATGAATTTGGTTGTTCCCCTTTGTGAATTTTAACTATGCAAATTAGTACAATGGGCTACCCTCACAGCAGTCTTTAAAGAACTTAACACAACACCCCAAATATTATCAGCCAATTGAGTAATACGTGAAATGGAGGTTGACTCTAAAACAATTTGCTATATAAATTGCACCAAAAATAGTTTTATAAAGCTCTAAGCAGGAATCATTCAGATTTACACAATCTACTGGCATATAATTAAGTGGTGGTTTTCTTTTTTCCCCATAAGTCTACTAAAAAAAGTGCTGATTTTCTAAACACAACAGTATCATGGGGTTTGGGAGTAAAAAGTTCCTGTGGGCCTGACACACTGTGTTATGTCAGGCATGACCAGATGTGCATCAAAGAAACTATGTAGGCCAATTTTCCAGTTTTACCTTTAATAACATAAACATACATGATGACATAAGGGCACACAGATGTCAGGGTCTGGATGACATAGGACTACAAAAAAATGCTGGACTGCTATCCCCAGCTCCATCTGCAACTGAATTTCATAACCTCTATTTTCTATTTACAGTGAGTTTATTCATTTGTGTTTCCATTTTTTTTCCTGGTTCTGCAAATATTTACATTTTTGGATAGTTAAATCAATGGATATAACCATGACCAAAAGTTACTAGTATGGCATGAACATTTTGTAATCCAGCTGAGCAATATCAGGCCTACTTGGGCCTCTTGCTGGCATTTAAATCCATAGACATGCCCATGACTGAAATGACTTTTATGACAGATATTTTGAAAGCTAGGTGAGCAATATCAGGCCTACTTGAGCCTCTTGCTGGTACTATAATCTGTGAAATGTATATGACAAAAATGACACTGAAAAAAAAAGGCAGACCAGGTAATTGATATCAGGCTGGCTTTGGATTTTTTTTTTTGGTCACTTATATATGTGGATAAACAAATGACAGAAAAGGCATTAATAACACAGGGTAATTAACTATTATGTTTATAGCTACTGTAAAGGTCATCTAAACCATCTTAGGAAAATGTAAATTTATCTTATTCACCACATACAGGATTTAATGAATAAAAAAATAAATGGGACACAAAATCATGACACTACAGTAATTTTTCTCCAATTGCAATATTTTGTACACAACAGATTTAATATGGATGGTTGAAAACAATAATACATCAGAAAGACCACTGCAATGGAATACCTCTCATATGCGACATTATTCTTAATAAGACAGTCTCTTACTATAAGGTTCTTCATTATAAAAAAGTTCCTGATATATGACAGGTACTGTCTAAATTTGTTAAGTAGAACACAAATTATGTGTGTCTTTTGGATTTTTAACATAGCTTTAAAAAATTTTCAGTCATATTGCTACAATGTCTGCAGTATGACAGTTTACAGTGATGTCTAGCAATGAGGCATCATGTCACAGACATGTAGCATGATGTCCCACCCAGTCTCATTATCCTGACAAAATGTCAACCTGTCCTAACAATAACCTCATAATACTTAGCGACAAGCTGCAAGTATAATTGTTTTAAGTCTTTGGCATGACTCGGCTGGGGTTCAAAACCTGTGACCTCCCACATCTGAGATAGATGCTCTAACCACCAGGCCACTAGTGCAGTCCACTATATATGTGTAGTGCACTTCATTATAAGGTTGTGTCACAATAAGGTAGTATTCTCTGTGGACAATATTAAGAGGGAACATACAACTGCATCATTATCATTATTATTATCACCTTTGTTAATGCTGTTATTATTACTATCATTATTGTTATTATTACTATCATTATTATTGCTATTTTTATTACTATCATTGTAATCATTACTATCACTGTTATTATTATTATTATTATTATTATTATTATTATTATTACTGTTACTATTACTATCATGATTATGGTTAACATTATTGCTATTTTTATTACAATCATTATCATTATTATCACTATTACTGTTATTGCTATTATTATTATTACTATCATTACTGTTATTATTACTATCATTACTGCTAATATTACTATCACTATTATTGCTATCATTATTGCTTTTTTATTACTACCATTACTGTTATCATTACTATTACTGTTATTACTATTATTATTGCTATTATTACTATCATTTTTGTTGTTATTATTAATTAATACTATTGCTAATATTATTATTATTGTTGCTGTTGCTATTCATTATGACACAAGGACAATGTAAACTACTTGACTTTTGAAGTTTCAGTTAAAATTCTACATGCATCTACACTGGCTTGAATTTGTTTTTATGTATGTATTTATTATGTTAAATGATGTCAGATATCTTATAACTCATTAAGTACTGAGCTTTGTATTACCACACCAAGCCAGAATCATTTCACTATATTTAGGCCTAGACAAGTTGGTGATATATGAATATGACTTGAACAAAGGAACCTGAGAAAATCAGACCCAATTTTCGCATAAGGCTCACACACACAGAAATCAGGGAGCAAATAAAACACCTTAACATTATGTTAAGATTAGTATATAGACTGGGGATCTATTCTGTCAACTTCAATTGTATCCTTAGCTAGCTTTTAGGTAAATTCATCAATAATATACATTACTTTACCTAGTCTGAGACCTCCTGGTGTGAAGGGACTGGTGTCTCCAGCTGTCGTGTTTTTGTTGACTGTGATGTAGGCCAGTTCCAAAACCCTCTCTACTCTGGCGCCATCTGTTCCCTTTGGCTTTAGATCCAGTAGCACTAAGTGATTGTCCGTGCCACCTAAAATTATTTAATAATTTAATAATGGTAGGTTATAATGATGTAGACTATGGAAATCATATGACACCACTTCCTCAAGCATACATGTTTTAAAATTTAGTCTAAACTTAAAACATCTGATTAGAAGCAAGTGTTTCCCTTTTAGACAGGCTTTCCGGTCCATAGGGCACAGCAGAAGTTTTGACAGTCCAAAACCCACAAGATCTTTTGACAGTCCAAGGCCCACATGATCTTCTGACAGTCCAAGGCCCACAAGATCTTTTAGCAGTCCAAAGCCCACAAGATCTTTTGACAGTCTAAAACCCACAAGATCTTCCTCAACAGTAAGAACTACTAGGTAAAAGGCTTGTTGGTATGTTTCACTGGGATAAAATTGCTAGAAGTCGCGAAGAAATGCCTGATGACACTGGGGTCTTGAAGTGAAATCTCAATTCCACAAAACATTTGAGAAATTTAAACAGACTGCAGCAGCTGATTCAGGGATGGCTGGTCTTTCTTGACAAAGGGATTAATGGACAATTTCATTTGTTTATAGACGTGATCATACAAATTAGTGTAATCCATATAATGAGATTAATACCCAATCAATGTTTATAAATATATTAAGCACATAAATATCATTTAAAACATTCATTTAATTCAAACCAATTCACAGTTTTTTAAATCTAAAGGAAATACAGATCGACAATATATGATTCGTGACTGAGGTATTCTAATTGGCAAAAAAATAATCAAAATTAGATTAATAACCATAGGCTACTGAGTAATGTATATACTCTTAACCAGTAGAGTACAATTACCATTACGGTAGCCAAGTATACATGTTATTACTTAAAGCTGCTTACACCAAAACAAACCACACTGCTATGATTCCAATCTTTTCCAAACATTAGATTCATCATGTATGTATTGTATTTTTAAGGTGGCACTAACTTCAGTTACGATGATTCAAACATAGGGTTCTTCATGCAGCACAAATTACAAATGTTAAATGTAATGAGCACAAACAGTACCAATCATGCAAACAAGGTCACTAAATACATATGAACCATACTTGGACACTATTATCGTTATTGTAACAACTGTACCATATGTTAATGCTTATAGTATATCAATTTAAAAAGCAGAGAATATTGTAATTGTTGATGATTGCTTACAGTTTTAATGCAAAAGCAGATTAGCACAATTTCCATTTTGGATTAACTAGACATCATAAGATGTCCTTTAGTTTAAACACTGATGATATGACCATCCACATAGAACAAGTGATACAATTTTCATGATAGCTTCCATAGTTGCCATATTTGAAGCAGGTTTGGACCACTTAGGACCAACTTGACTTAACGCCTTCTGGTAAAATGCATGTCAAGATGTCTTTCTGTTTAGTAGGTGAATCAAGAATATGACTTTCAAAATAACAACAATGCAGTCCATACTGGAAGTAAGAATACAACATTTTCATTTATGACCAACAAGACATCATACAAAGTTCTTTCATGAAAACCCCATAACAATCCACCTCAAAGAAGCGATAAGATTTTCAAAATAGCCTCCACAGTTGCCATATTTTAGGTCAGTTTTGTACTATTTCCACTTAGGACCAACTTGACATTATAACTTCTTGCTGAAAACCACTGGTCAATATGACTTTCTTCTCAGTAGTGGTAAGATTTTCAAGTAAGCTGCAATTGTGGCCATACTGGACATCAGATCAGCATAATTTTCATTTAGGACTTCTGATGGCTCTAACAGCACTTGTAACACAATATTGGCTTATCATCATATCAAAGCTAAGTGCCTTTCCCCAAGGACAAAGTGAGGTAGTTGATCCAGGCTGGCTTTGGTGGGTGTCAAACCTGCAACCCATGAACTACAAGTCTGTTGCTCTACCAACTTAAGTACTGTGACTTCCTTTTAATTTAGGATTAACCAGACACCATAAGAAGTCTTGTAGTAACAATTAAATGTAGAAGACCATTCTGAAGGAGCAGCAATTACAATATTTTCAAGATGGCTGTTGTGGTGGCCATACTGGATGTTCAAATGGCACCATTTTTATTTTGTATCAACTAGACCTTGGGATGAAAATGTGTATACAGTCCATGGCAATCCTCCAAGATGTTTAGGAGAAGTAGTGCTAACAGATGGACAGATATCAGGCAACAGCCAAAAGGCCATCCATAATTTCTTCTGTTCTATAACAACAACACCTGATTTATCCAACTTAATCAGGACAATTCTACAGTCCTCCAGTATGCCAGATTACCTGATGCCACAGCATATCCTTTCCTGAGTAGAGCATCTGACAGTACTTTGGCATTTCTCAGTACTTGAAGCTGGTACTCTTTATACTCTGGGGTCATGGCCTGCAACAAACAGAACACACCTAATAACATCTTGAAATTAGTACTTATTAAAGTTTTGGGACATAAGTACTCTCAATAATGTATTTTTGGGACACAAGTACTCTTAGCACTGTATTTCGGGACATAAGTACTCTTAACACTGTATTTTTGGGACACAAGTACTCTTAACACTATTTTTGGGACACAAGTACTCTTAACACTTTTTTGGGGACACAATTACTCTTAACACTATATTTTTGAGACAAAAGTACTCTTAACAGTACTTTTGGAAAAAAGTACTCTTAATTGTATTTTTGGGACACAAGTACTATTAACACTGCTTACTCTTTAAACTCAAGAAATATGACTTGCAAATACTGAGACTGAGTTTCAATCAAACATGAAGGAACTTATATTTGAAACATTACTCTTGGTCGGTGGTGAGTGTAAACTCTTATGTTCAGAGTGTTACTGATCTTCAAGCATGATGTATCTCAACATGACAAAATTTCAAAGTAAATACATGTCATGTGGCACTCAATTTGTCCTATTGTGAGCTTGATTTAGAATCATAGTTCTGACAAGAACAAAGGTGAATAGTCACTCACCATGCTCTGTGGCTTTCTACTTCCACCACCTCAGAGACCATCCTTTATCTTTACCACAGAGAGGAGCTGAACTAAGTTTTCAGAACTTAATGTGTAATATTTAAAAATTAAAAATTACATTCTAAAATCTCTAGTCATTTAAACTAAATGTTGTCTTTATTATTTCAATCTGATGGGAGATTATTACAGTGCCCTCTCAGGAGGAAAGGTATGAACATAAGGTGGCATTCGATGGAAACCAGAGATTTGATGAAACAAACTGACCACCTGCCAGAGACCATAGAACTTAGATGGGTGACCCAAAGCAATGTGACCATTTGATGATTCACCTGTTTCAGAGCAACAGCTATGGCAGCAATCTGGTGATCATGAGGACCTCCCTGTAGAGATGGAAAAACAGCATTGTTTATCCTTTTCTCGTAATCATATAGTATCTCCTTTCCAGTCTTTCCATCCACCATTTTCACTCCTTTTTTGAAGAAAATTATTCCTGCTCTGGAAAAAGAAGACTCTGTAGATACATGCGCATGACATAAGTAGATTACACATATTTAATACTATCTTATGATATACTGTAGGTTACATATGAGTAATATCACTTTAAGACATACAGTAGATTACACAAGTATTATGACATCTGTTGTTCTTATAAGTTTAATGACATTTCAGCATGATAAGCTAAACATGATGGACAGCATAATTGGTGGAGTAAAAGCCCACAAAAACCCAGTAAGTACCATGACCCATGGGAAGCTACTGGCAGGTACCCACATTGGCCAAGCTTGAGGCTCAGACTAATGCAGACAGAGGTGATTTGTTGTTTGTTGTTGTGCTTAACGCCATTTTTCAGCACATGATAGGCTATTCATGGCGGCCAGTATTAATGGTGGAGGAAGAAACCGGGAAATCACCGGAAAGAACCACCGACTCACGAGAAGCTACTGGCAAGCTTTCTCACATATCCACATTCGCCGAATCCTAGACTCGAACCCACGCAGACAGAGGTGAGATGGCAGTGATCCGTAATAGACAGCGCTTTAGACCACTCGGCCACTCGGGGCCCCTGCAGACAGAGGTGATATGGCAGTCATCAGTAAAGAAAAATGCTTTAGACCAACACTGAGGCTCCAATATAATATCTTACATGTTAAGTTGCTTTAAGAACTACAGTAGATTACACGTGTAATATCACCTCATAACAAACAGATAATACATCTGTATCTGTATTGTCTTAAGATAGTCAATTACACATGTATAATGTGACCATTTGACATACAATGAGTTACATGTGCAACAGTGCCTTATCACACAATAGATTACACATATAATATCACTATGACATACAGTTGATTACGCATGCAACAACTTATGACATAGTAAATTACAAAGTATATTACACATGTAAAATCATCTTTTTTACATGGCTGATTATATGTATAATAACACCTTATGACTTACAGCATATTCCACATGTATACCTACAGTAGATTACATAGGGACAAGAGTTCTTAACATAATTACACACATAATAACACCATATGACAGATTGTACATGTAGTAACAACTCATTACACACAATATAAACTAGATTACATGAGATAACACATTATGATATACTGTAGATTATGCACATAATAACACCTTATGATATGCAATAGATTACACATGTAACAACAAGATATGACATTATAAATTGTGTCATGATGTCATATACTGCAACAAGAAGATATGACATTATAAATTGTGTCATGTCATATACTGCAAAAACAAGATATGACATTATAAATTGTGTCATGATGTCATATACTGCAACAAGAAGATATGACATTATAAATTGTGTCATGATGTCATATACTGCAATGGCCTAATGCCTGTGGCACATGAATGCAAAACAAGCTATCTGGAATTTATTGGAATAAATCAGTAATTTAAACAAATTTTACATCACCCTTTTGCTAAAACTTGATGAAATTATAAATTTTAACCTTTCAAATTATTTCAATTATTCCTCATCATGGCTTGCAAAGCATATAAATTATTCAGTTTGTTGCATTTAATAAAAGTATTAAGAATAAATATGATTTTAAGGTCTTAAGAAATACCAATTTACACACAACCTGACTGAAGAACAGAGATATTGCTATTCATGGTCCTATTTCCTAGTGTAAAATCATCTGCTCAACAAATTTCGTTCTTTGCCATCATAATTTCTTTTTAAAAAGCATTTTCTATTGTTTCAATTGTTACAGTGGAACAATATCCAATGGAGATAATTCATATCAGATCTAATCATTTACCTAAATTTGAATTGCCTCTCTTTAAACTTAAAATTGACAAAGTTCAGTGAAAATATTAGTCTCTATAATTTGTTACTAATTTTAGTAATACCACAAAGCATGTCCTTTTCTTTGGTAATAAAAAATCATATTTGGTAACACAGAATGGACAATGTCCTAAATATAGAGTGATTTAAATACTACCAAGGTAAAAATGATAACATTTCTATACAACTCCTGTAAAAAATAAACCTTACAGTTGTTGTGGGTTTACACTATAATACATTGCAGCCATCTGAATGATGGTGGAAGAACCTAGGAAAACCTCTTTTTCAAGCCTGTATTTCATTTAGCTTTATTCCTCTATGTTAAGTCCACAATTAAATCACTGATGCAAACTTTGACCTCGACTTCATGGTCCAAAAGTTGAACAAACACAACTAAGAATTGTATTGGATTCAAAATTATTCATCCTTAGTGTGAACAAAATCCATTAGAGGGTCTGGGAAAAGATGCAAATGAAAAACTCTGAAATCTAATGCAAATTTTTTTATGACAGTGACCTTGATCCAAAAGAGATCAAAGTGGCAAAATAGTGTATAAAAAAACTATCTCAACTTTGTAATGAATTAAGTACAAACAAAATCTATTATAGGTTTACAGAAAATGCAAATGAAAACAAAAAAGAACCAAAACCTTAACACAAATTTTCTGACTGCATCCCTGTTCCCAAGGTCAAATGAGTAAGAAAACTATGTAGCAGAAGGAATTGTCTTTACTTCAAAATGATTCACCAAAATCAAAAATGGAGTTTCAGAAATATAAAAATGAAAAATCTTTAACCAAAACCTTAATTAGGTCACACTTTCCTACTATTTTGACTTAACAAAAATTTAAGTTTATCTAGGTCTAGATATGAAGTCTCAAAATAAATTTAATTAAAAACAATTACGTCCTTCTAAAACTTATAGTGGAAAGTTACAAATGAAATGGTAATTTTCCAAGCCAAACAATCAAACTGACAGAAAGAGAAGAAATAAAACTTGATCTATATCTTTTTAATAATAAACCTCACATCAGATCAATTTTGGACCCATTAAGACCTACAAAGATAATGAGTGGAGGCAAAATCTGTGACTGACAGACTGTGATGATGGAAAAATACAGGTGACATATAGAAAATATGGAGATGGGAAGAAAAAGTGTTAAAAATAAATTCATCCCCTTAAAACTACCACATTTTAGTGGTTTCAATTTAACATGAACACTAAATGTGTTCCATTAATTTCCTTTTAAGTCCATGATGTATTGCCATCACTGTCTTTCTTAATGGCAAATGTTATTAAGAGGCTTCTTTATTTCATAAGAATGCACAGATTTAACAGTCAAGTGATGGGAAAATGAGGTCTGTGTCCACCAATTTCTGCCAGGGAATTAGAAATTAGATGAAGATAAATTTGGAAAATAGATATTCAAGTGATGGGAAAATGAGGTCTGTGTCCACCAATTTCTGCCAGGGAATTAGAAATTAGATGAAGATAAATTTGGAAAATAGATATTCAAGTGAAATTGCTGAAATCTGTAATTTAGCAATAATTAGAATTATATGATTGCTGTTCTTATTGGATGACAAAATTTAATTTGCAATAATTTATCATCTTGCACCCATTTCAACAATAGATCAATTCCAATGTTGCTGTGGGAAAACAAATCAAAAATATAAATGAAAATCACATAATATTCATAGAAAAATAAAAGAATATACAAGTCTCAAAATATTTATTCGGAAAACAATGACCATAAATCTGTAAATTTTGCAGCAACTTGAAGAAAACCAGATTCACCAAGCAGAGAATATATGTTGATGCATTAGTCATGTGATACCAAAAACCTCCAAACATTGCTGACGCCATACTTAGTACTTGATGAATCTGGTTTTCTCCACATGTGAGACAAACAAGTTTCTGATTGTTGTTCTCAGAATAAATATTTTGAGAATTAAGTGTGCATTATATTTATTTACAAACATTACTCGACTTTTATTTGATATTTTCGAATTCTATGTAAACTTTGTAAACAACAATGAAAATGGTTTATTGTTGATATCACATTGCTATTGAAACTCTGGTGTCATTGTCATGTAGGTTACAAGATTTGTGTAGTCATGTGACTATGAATGCAGATGTTTAGGTACAGGTCAAATTATATCAATGGTGAAGTTTTCTCACATCTGTCAGAAGATTAAAGATATAACGAATATTATACTAGAACTTTGCGACAAAATAAATCATATTCCTATAGATTTCATGCAAGTACATCTCTATGAAAGGTTTAAATTTTCTAGGCTGGTTAGCCAGCAGCTACCATAAGCCAACACCACATAGCGTCGGAAAATTCCAACTTTTCAATAGGCGAGTGACTCCGACTCTACACCCCAAATATCTAAATATATAAAAAATGGGGTGGGAAGGGTCAGAGGAAGCTCAGATTGTTACTGTGGTGTGTCCTTGGGCAAATCACTTTGTCTCAGCCCTAAATAAACTTCCTTCTGTTGCCGTGCCATTAAGCATCTAGCCAAACCAAACCTAGACTGTTTTCAGGAGATAACTGTACAATACCCTCTTTTTGGAGTTGCACTGTAAATATCTTCAGTGGTGTGCAGTAAAAAGCCCTCTTTCAGAAGTGCACATGGGAAGACTTTATTTACTGTGTTTAACATACAAATAGTTTATCAGGCAACTAACACCCTGCCCTGATGAAAGGTCATTAGGCAATACTGCAATACTATGAGAGCATGATTTCTTTTCTTTTTGGGGTTTAATGGCACTTTTAATACAATACTGGCTTTACCATGCAAAGGAAACTGGAGCTAAATGTCTAAATGGTCAGCCAAACCAAGTGGGCTTGAGCAAGTATCAAACCCACTACCATGACGGCAATGTATTCTCAATGACACAATTATCATTACCAGTGCTTGTTAGAAAACTAAATCTACAAATAATGTAACTTGTATGAATTATTTTTAAAAACATCTTTTAATAAATGGTGATGAAATTATTGCCACTAACATCATTAAAATGATATCTCTGTCAGGCTACTCTGACAATGAAAATATGAACCTTGGTCCCCTGAGAGTTTTGTGTGTAGTACTGCTAACTACATCTGCGTAGTCAAATGGACTGGGAATAACACCTGCTGCCACCATCCCGGATATGTGAGACATGTCTGCCAGCAAAACAGCATTCACTTCATCACATATCTGTAAAACAAACATGAAATGTTAAAGCAATGAGATTTTTATTTACAAAAAAATGCATCCAGCTTATTATTCATACTCAATGAAGCTTAATTTGCAAAGCATCATAGGTAACAAATTTATGTCATTTTGTTTCCTTTAATTCAAACTGATATAATTTATATTTTAAAATCCTAAATTGTCATGAGAAAATCTGTGTTTACAAGGGCTTATGACAAATCTGTTCTGAAATACAAAATATCTTCAAATAATGAAAATTTCATTCACAGTTGAAAGAGTCGGAAGTAATGCCCACCAGTTACAAGATGGGTCAAGCAGCATCCAGGTATAATCAATCTAATTTTGACTGACTGCAGCAACCAGAAATATGTAAAATTATGTGCAAGTGGTGAGTGTGTGTGCCACTCTCTATGAGTCTGCACGAGTGAAAGACGTTAGGAAATTGCCAAGTCACAAACTCAACAAATATGATTGGATCTGTGGTAGAAAGAAAGGGATGATGACTGGTCTATAACCAGTAGAGCTAACAAAAAATTTCATGCATTTAGCAACTGACAAGAAATGTGGGATCTTTCTCCATCTTTCTCTTTCTAAAGATTCACCACAATATCCTTTCAAGCCAGATTTTTCAGCATTATTTTTATGTTGAAAGAAACTAAACTATAATTTGATATGATCTGATATTGTAATACATTAAGAAAAAATCCCAATTAATTGGTCATTAGACTTAAATTGTCAACCACACCTGCCGACTGTAGTCAATGTAAACAACAAGAGTTCATCGAAGGACTGATGCTCTGTCTGTAAAAAAATTCCAGACTTCAAGATAAGACCATTTCTTTTTTATAACTGCTGGCTATTTCTGTCATTGTTTAGCAATAAGATTTTAATATTAGCCACTGTGACAGCCATATTTGATGTACGACTAGCATCATTTTATTTAGGACCAATCATGGGCCACATAAAGACTTTTGGTAAAATCTCTATATTGATAGGACTCTCATTTAGAACCAACTAGACATCATAAAAGTGAAAACCTCCATTTCAATATGACTTTCCTTTCTAGCAGAGTTACAATAAAACAATTTTCAAGATGGCTGCCATGGTACACACACTGGACATCAAATTAGCACCATATTAACTGGGCAACAACTGAACATCATAAGAAGTGATTCAGTGAAAACCACATTTTAATAGGACAATTTTTTCTGGAGAAGTAGTAATAATTATGGTTTTTAATAATGTAGAATAACTGAAAGATGTTTTCATGGAATATAGATACCCCACTTTAAAGAATTAAAACTGGTCTAAACAAACAACTGGACAGCTTTACTATATGCTTTTAACACAATTCTGAAAAGTCACAGAATATTATAACTGGGCAGCAAAATTTTATCTATTTTGGTGGTTGTGGTGGTGTAAGTGGGGGTTGTGTAATACATGACTTTTCTGTATATGCTAATTTTGCACTATAATATTTGTTTTTCTTCTCTATATATGGGGGCCCCAAGTGGCCAAGTGGTCGAAAGCGCTCACTGCCATCTCACCTCTGCCTGAGTGAGTTTGAGTCTTGGATTCAGCCATTGTGGGTATGTGAGAAAGCTTGCCAGTAGCTTCTTGTGGGTCAGTGGTTCTTACTGGGGTTTTCCCAGGTTTTTCATCCACCAGTGATACTGGCTGCTATGTATAGCCTATCTTGTGCTAAAAAAATGGTGTTAAACCCTACAATAACTCCATACATGAATACATATTTAATTTCTCCTAATATCTGACTATTCACCTGTAAAGGTCTATTATGATTGTCAACCTATCTTTTTCTATGTACAGCACTCTCTCATTGCAAGTCCCTTCATTATATCACCATTTCCATAATAAGGCAAGCATGGTCATAGATCTAATTTCATCATGTATAATGTACTTAATAATTATGTAGTTTCAATATAAGGCAGTGCAATCCTCATTTCCCATGGACAGCATCATAATAAGGTAGGCATGGTCACAGATCTAATTTCATCATGTATAATGTACTTCATAATAAGGTAGTTTCAGTATAAGGCAGTGCATTTCTCACAGATAGCTTCATAATGAGGGAATACTTTATTTTACTTCCATTCTTATTCTTTCTAAAACCAATGAAAGCTAAAAATTAGTTCCAAAACATGTTTAATTCATATAATATATTTCCTATTAAAATTAAGTAAAGCACATTCAAATAGTAATCAGGAAATTACAAATGTTTTCTAAAGATATACATTTCATTAGGATATTCACTGTGAATAGCCATGTACGTCAATATTTAGCATTATGACATGGCAGTACTGTAATTATGATAAAGTAGTATACTACTGGGTCCCATGGATAGCATTATCACATGGCAGTACTGTAATTATGATAAAGTGGTATAGTACTTTGTCCCATTGATAGCATTATCAAATGGCAGTACTGTAATTATGATAAAGTGGTATACTACTGGGTCCCATGGATAGCATTATCAAATGGCAGTACTGTAATTATGATAAAGTGGTATACTACTGTGTCCCATGGATAGCATTATCAAATGGCAGTACTGTAATTATGATAAAGTGGTATACTACTGTGTCCCATGTATAGCAATATCATATGGCAGTACTGTAATTATGATAAAGTGGTATACTACTGTGTCCCATTGATAGCATTATCAAATGGCAGTACTGTAATTATGTTAAAGTGGTATACTCATGAATCTCACTAAAAGAGGTATACTCCATGGATCCCAAGGAAAACATTATGATGTAGGAGTACTCTATCACTAAAAAGAAGTATACTCCATGGCTCACAAGGAAAACATTATGAAACATTATGATGTAGGAGCACTTGATCAATATAAAGAGGTATAATCCATGGCTCCCAAGGAAACATTATAATGTGGGAGTACTTTATCACAATAAAGAGGTATACTCCATGGTTCCCAAGGTAAACATTATAATGTGGGAGTACTGTATCACAATAAAGAGGTATACTCCATTTCTTCCTAGGAAAACATGATATAGGAGCAGATGATCAATATAAAGAGATATACTCCATGACTCCCAAGGAAATATTATAATGTAGGATTATTCTATCACTATAAAGTGGTATAATCCATGGCACCCATGAAAAACATTTTAATGTAGGAGTGCTGTATCATTATAAAGTGGTAAATTCCATCGCTAACAAGAAAAACCTTATAATGTAGGAGTAATGTATCAATATAAAGTGGTATACTCAAGGAAAACAATATCATGTAGGAGTACTGTATCAATATAAAGAGGTATACTCAATGGCTCCCATGGAAAACCTTATAATGTAGGAGTACTGTATCACTATAAAGTAGTATACTAGCTCTGAAAGAAAACAATGTAGAAGTACTGTATCACTGTATACTGGCTCTGATGGAAAACCTTATAATGTAGGAGTACTGTATCACTAAAGTGGTACATGTACAGCTCCAAGGAAAGCATTATACTATCAGAGTACTGTATTACGCATTAATGAGAATACTATTTTAAAAACAGAGTTTAATTACTGATTAATAAGACAGCAGAAATGCCTATAATAATAAAAATGATATAACCTCTCTGTAAGCCTTATAGTCTAACAGTCGGGAATAAGCTGTGGTTCCTGCGATGATGAGCTTAGGTCTGAACAGTTTGGCAGTGTACCGGAGTTTGTCATAGTCAATATACCCAGTCTTGGGCTGTAAAAAAAAAAAAACGAAAACAATAAATGTACCCAAAATAGTTATGCAAAGAACAATATAAGACACTGTAGAATTATAATGAGCAAGTTCAAACCTTGTTTGAGTTACATATTAGGTAGTGATGAATCATATTGTGCAACTGCACAGGCCCAGATCTGCCATTATATAATGTGCCAGCAGATCAGGGTCTGTACAGTTTATTAGGAACAATTAGTAAATCAAACAAAAATGACCCTGATCAGCAGGTGAATTATGCTATAGCAGATCAGGTTCTTTTTTCTGCAGTTTAATTTGACTTATACATTGAGTACATAATGTAAGTTACCATGATCTTCCTATTACAAAACAAATGAAAGAACATAAATTCTATCTATGCTCCTAACTGGTAATAATAGCATCTATGTACCTTTATCTCTCTCTCCTTCGCTCTTGTTATTTTGGGATGACTATAACTATAACATGATGATCACAAAGCATACACTAAATAGCAAGGAATGCCGGCATTATTATGGCTTGTCATATTCTAAACTGAATGTCAAATTGACCATAACCAACTCCATTCAACCATAAAATTAACAAGTATCTTCACTGCAATGAAAGGCAAACTATTGAAAAATTCTTTTGAAAGAAGACCGTGTAAATAAAACAGGCTGCTCACATGCTTAATGCAATTTCTTTCCCTTTGTCCCCCAGTTTTGACCCTGTGTGCCCCTCCCCCTTTTCTGCACAGAAATAATACAAAATATGTCTTAATTTCTTTATTGGTTAACCATCCATATCTAGGTTGGTGCTAGCAATTGCCAAAGTTGATAAAGATGATAAAAATTTATATTTAATTTTAAAATAATGTATCTTGCAATTGGCAACATTTCTCCGTTTGTGCTAGTTGGCTGAGTTACAATGCCAAGTCTGATGGCCAATAGTGTAACATATTTTCAAAGTTAAAGTCATATATATGGCAAAGAAGATTTAATTAATGTTTTGAAGCTGAATGAATGACAAGAGACTACATGTATGCAAATACTCAATTTTTCATCTAATTAAGGATTTAATAATTTGAAAAGACAAGTAATTAAGAAAAAAAGGGTTATTTCTTATAATAAATGCTGGCAAATAATGAGTATTAATTTTAAAGAAAAATTAGAGCATTCCCTAAAATGGAAATTCCCATGGTGCTGCTCATTTTAGGATAAGCTCGTATTAACACACGTAAACGTGAGTTGCCAAAACACATAAGATATCTCTCTCTCTCTTTCTCTTTCTTACATTTATTCTGTAGGGCATGGACTCAAAGAATATCGATGTGGCAGAGATTCTCTTTGTGTCTGACATGAAGCCATGGGTTAAACTGAAAAAATAAGCAAAGCAAGGAATTTTACAATCTTCAGAAAATCAAAATTTTCTTAATATCAAACAATAAATTTGCTGACCATTTTCTCTGAAAGTGAAAGCCAATATTTGGAACAAATTATTACTAATGATGACTCTTGCTAACTTGAAATGCAAGATTTTATTTGAAATGCTACAAGTGGACCTGGAATTACAAAGGTCGCCAGAACATGAACTTTCATTACCTTCCACAAGTTTTTCAATTTGTTGACTTTAATGAGACTGGTGACAAAACAAGTTGTCTTGAATCCAACTGGTGATTTTATCTCTTCCAGACAAGCTGTCTCGAATCTAACTGTTGATTTATCTCTTCAAGGTAAACTGTCTTTAATGAGACGTAATTTTATATCTTTTTGAGACAAGCTGTCTTTAATCAGTCTAATGCTTTTTAGACAACACTAATAAACTTACACTTGCAAACACTCTTGTAAATTACAAATACTGGTCAGTATATGTAAATCTCTATCCCTCTGCACTGGGTCAGAGGTCATTATCAATCAGAGGGATTTTGCTTATTGTTATGAGCATTCTGTAGATTTTACTGTTTTGTTGTTAACTTTTTTCTGAAAATTATTCATTTATTTTGAAACAGTAATGAAACTTGCATGCTTTATAATGCTGTTTGATATACAGGAAATAATTTAATTTTGTACATTTTTTTGTCCGCTCTCTTTAAAACTTAAGAATTTATCAGTATTGAGCCTGCCAAGAATGTTCTATGTGCATTGATTTTCTTCTCTTACATCTTATATCAACAACAAAATTTAGAGCTACAGCATTGGTCAGGTCTGCAAAAAGGATGCAATTTTATCTGGGGGGATGTATAAAACAGCAATAAATAATCCAATCAGACATTTACATATACTGTACACCAAACATCATCACATTTTTTTATTTCAGATGGAACAGGTTTAGGAAGTACCATATATACAAGCTTATAAATTGAGTCCAAATGCAAACTGACAGACACAGACCTGCCATTGCATCATGTACCAGCAGATGCGGATTTCTGCAGTTTTGATAGAAGAAATGAACAAACAACACAGACCCTGATCTACAGGCACATTATGCAATATCCGATGAGGGTCTATTTTTTTGCAGCTGGATTCAACTTATATGTGAGTACAGATAGTACATACATGTCCTACTGTGTTCTAAATCTTGCCCCAAGATGATGCAAGCCTGTCATGATTAATAATAAATTCAAGAGCCAAGCCATTCGGAGTATTGTCCTGGATAAAAATTTTCTACATGTGACAATACAACAATTACAGTAATGGTGGCAATCTACCATAAATTAAATCCACCAGTGCCCTGCTCTAGCATAAATAGGTTGATATTTTTATTCATTATCCAGCTCCACTGGTTGTGATAGGAAAAGGTAATAACAAGAATTAAACCTTGATCTGAGAATCCAAAATACCTATCTTATATAAATTACTAAGTCATTGCTTATTTATTGTCTTTTTATTCCTTAAAATGTGAATTCATTAGAATGCCATCACAGAAACTTATTTCTGCCAGTAGAAAAGAAAGCTATTGAAAACACCCACTCATCCTTCTATACAAATTTTATCTAAATAAGTTCCTTTTTTTTGAGGGTCTTAAGTTGGATCAGTTCTTCAGCTAATTGTGTTAGCCTCCTTAAATATAGTAATTATTATTATTATTATTATTATTATTATTATTATTATTATTATTATTATTATTATTATTATTATTATTGCAAGGTGACTAGCTCAAACAGTTTAAAATCTAACCCATGCCACCTTGGTGCTAATTTATTTATTTTGTCAGCGCATGCATCCATCAATAACATGTATCAGTGCAAAAAAGCCATTCCTAACTTAAACTTTACTCAACACTTAATAGCCTCTTGTACATTAATTTTCTCTGCTGCTTCTCATCTAGTCAACATCAATCAAATTTGGAGGCCTACACATCTAAGGTGTTATGTAGTGAAATATTTTACATTCAATTCTAATACAAAGTTACTGTTTGTTCCAGCCCTGAGTAAACAATAACCAACAATCAGTAATGGCTGTATCTTTTTCACTGTTTAAGACACCAAAAGTGTAGATATCCAAACTCAATCCAAGTAGATTTATGCAACATAAAAATGCATACAAATGGCTATTAACTGATCAATAAAATACATAATTCTATGAAAGTAACAAGTTTGAAATGTCTCCTTTAGGTTGGTATGCTATCTGTTCTTCAATGCACTAACAGGATTTAAAAAAAAAATTTGCATGGAATTGGCAAGTGATTTTGCATCTGTAGGAAGCAAAGTGCAAGGGTCAGTTATTAATCTTTGCTCCTATCTGGACCTGTTCTAGATAAAAGTTTCATTGCACAAGAAATTCACACTATTTCTTCTGTTTTTACAATTATGAAGATCATAATGCCTTCCAGATTTAAGCAAGGACATACAATTGGTAATGAGATGCTTTTAAGACATTGATGCAAGGCAAAACAAGACACTGTCAACAACACAGTCCTGCATCTGATCAAATGGAGAAGCTCTAAGTGGCCAAAAGGTCAGTGTTAGCATCACTAATGCCTAGAAGGGTAGTCTGTATAAAAGTAATTTTGTTATTTTGTCATGGAAAAGAATGGTATCAATGTTAAGTGTAGGTCTATCTGCAGTCTGCATAGTGAAATATAATCAATATGTTGACACAATGTATTTGCTACCAGTGCCATTTGCTACCATTGACAATCCTTCTAATAATGTCAAGACCTTTAAGTTGACACATTTACAGATACTGTAGCTTCCGTCTCACAATATTATATATGTGGCAAAGGTGCACCATTTCATCCCTATATATCTCCAATCATCCCACTTTCAGATTTCTCAACACCAGGGACATAATCATTGGTGGGACCAGTAACTGTTTTTCTTTGTAAAGAAGTTCTTCCACCAGAAGTGAAAAAAGACTCCTGTAACTATTGACCAATAATGCAAAGATTCATACAAGTTATACAGCAAATATGTTACTTATAAATCCTTGATGCTTGCAGTACCAAGCTATGTTGACTGTAAAACAAAATACTGTAATGTCAAGTCTACCTTTACCCATAACTCAAAAATCTTGTAGGCATAAATATTCTGATAGTTTCATAAAATCTATTTTGTGAATGAAACAGCTCAGACTAGTAAAAATTATAGATGATTATATATAAGTTACTTCATTTTTATTACAAACACGACAAAGATAAAAGTCACAAGTTTATTTCCATTTTTATATTACCTCGAGCTATGTTGGTGATCTTAACAATGAGACAAGAGACATAAGTGATAAATGACAATGGGAAAATGGGACCGATATCTAGCACTGAGACAAGGGGCATGACTGATTTTTAACACTGAGTATGGGGGGAGGGGCCTGGTATGTGACACTATAATACAGGGTATGATTGTTAAATGTGATGCTGACATATGGGGTATGACTGATATGTAACTCTTGAGATATGAGATATAATTGTGACACTGAGACACATGGCAACTGATATGTGACATTGAGACATAGGGTATGACTGATAAGTGACACTGAGACATGGGGTATAACTGTGATATGTGGCATTGAGATAGAGGGCATGACTAATATGTGACACTGAGACATGGGTATAACTGTGATATGTGACATTGAGACATGTGGCATATGTGACTGAATCTGATCATAATATACACATGACATACTTTCTTTCAAATACATTCAGTGGTTTAAGTTTATACCCTGAAAAAGGATGTAAATTTCCCAGGCTGTGACCTTGACCTTACAGCTAAATTTTACACTAATATTATCAGTGGTTAAAATTTATAACCATAGAAGAAAGCAAGTTGTTAATGTTCTTGGTCCCAATGCCATTTTTCAGCACATAATAGGCTATACATGGTGGCCAGTGTAACTGGTGGAGAAAGAATCCAGGAGAACTCCATTAAGAACCACTGACCAACAGTTAACTAGTGGCAAGCTTTCTCACATACCCACACTGGCTAAGCCCAACACCCAAACCAAAGTGGACAGAGACGATGGCAGAGATCAGTAAGGGTAAAGAAAAGAATGCATCATTGAAATTTCTTTTTCCTTCACTGTGACTTTGACCTCCAGGCAAAGAGTGGGGCTGGGCTGGCTGCCTGACACTACAAAATCTAGTCACAATACACATCTAGCTAACATTTTACCAACATATCTTTAGCATTTCCAAAATTACAGTCCAGACTAGGATTCTGATCATTTACTTATTTTTAGCCTGGCAAAGACCTTGACATTTAACCTGGACAAGGCCTTGACATTTAACCTGGACAAGGCCTTGACATTTAACCTGGCCAAAGCCTTGACATTTAACCTGAGGTCCTGATTATGGTATATGACATATTTCCTAGTGATCATAATATCTCCCCAGGTTTTATCAAACTTTTTCAAAGAGCTGGACTGGGTAAGAAAGTGTTAATGCAGGTATTGACAATGCCATATTGCATAATATGAGTAAGACGGACATATAAAAAAGATTTGGAATTTTTTTACACAAATGATTGAGTAATGTAAAAAAACCTCCCAATTAGGATCAATAACCAAACAGGAGAAAATTTACCCTAATTTGAAGGTGATCTCATTTCATAGAGTTTAATTATATATGAAGTAAAGGAAATAAGTGAATGTGAGGACTGATCTTCACCGTCAGACTTTACAGCAAAATGAAGCCTCATAACAGAAAATTTCTTTATAAAGGCCACTCATCAATAAGGAACACTTTCATGGATCCCAAGACACAAAACATAATTTTTGAAAGAAAAAAATGGATTTTATTGAAAATAAAAATTTATATGCAGCATCAAATAATTATGATTTGTCACAAAGGAAAGATATTATACCTCAATAAATAATTGATTTATTGCACATAAAATATATAATGTAATGATAAATAAATATGATTTATTGCACAAAAAGATCTCATGCCATGTTAAATGATTTATTTCATATAAATCATTTAACATGGCATGTTAAATTTTTTTTTACTATGCCATGTTAAATAATGATGTAACTGCACATAACAAATATAATGTCATGTTCAATAATTATGATTTATTGCACACATAATTATATCATATTTACATAATTATAGCACAAAAAAACTTTTCTGCAGGCTCTTCTTAAATAATGAAAAATGAAATTTTGCATACAAGACAATAATCAGAATAACAATCCTGTGAAAGAAAATGATGAAATCAGTACAACCTTTAAAAAGGTTCATTGATTTATGACATGCTGTATGTCAGTCTCACATGCCAACTGTTGTTGTATATCAGTTTCACATGCCAACTGTTGTGGTATATCAGTTTCACATGCCAACTGTTGTGGTATATCAGTTCCACATGCCAACTGTTATGGTATATCAGTTTCACATGCCAACTGTTGTGGTATATCAGTTTCACATGCCAACTGTTGTGGTATATCAGTTTCACATGCCAACTGTTGTGGTATATCAGTTTCACATGCCAACTGTTGTGGTATATCAGTTTCACATGCCAACTGTTGTGGTATATCAGTTTCACATGCCAACTGTTGTGATATATCAGTTTCACATGCCAACTGTTGTGGTATATCAGTTCCACATGCCAACTGTTGTGGTATATCAGTTTCACATGCCAACTGTTGTGGTATATCAGTTCCACATGCCAACTGTTGTGGTATATCAGTTTCACATGCCAACTGTTGTGGTATATCAGTTTCACATGCCAACTGTTGTGGTATATCAGTTTCACATGCCAACTGTTGTGGTATATCAGTTTCACATGCCAACTGTTGTGGTATATCAGTTTCACATGCCAACGGTTGTGGTATATCAGTTTCACATGCCAACTGTTGTGGTATATCAGTTTCACATGCCAACTGTTGTGGTATATCAGTTTCACATGCGAACTGTTGTGGTATATCAGTTTCACATGCCAACGGTTGTGGTATATCAGTTTCACATGCCAACTGTTGTGGTATATCAGTTCCACATGCCAACTGTTGTGGTATATCAGTTTCACATGCCAACTGTTGTGGTATATCAGTTTCACATGCCAACTGTTGTGGTATATCAGTTTCACATGCCAACTGTTGTGGTATATCAGTTTCACATGCCAACTGTTGTGGTATATCAGTTTCACATGCCAACTGTTGTGGTATATCAGTTTCACATGCCAACTGTTGTGGTATATCAGTTTCACATGCCAACTGTTGTGGTATATCAGTTTCACATGCCAACTGTTGTGGTACATCAGTTTCAGATGCCAACTGTTGTGGTATATCAGTTTCACATGCCAACTGTTGTGGTATATCAGTTTCACATGCCAACTGTTGTGGTATATCAGTTTCACATGCCAACTGTTGTGGTATATCAGTTCCACATGCCAACTGTTGTGGTATATCAGTTTCACATGCCAACTGTTGTGGTATATCAGTTCCACATGCCAACTGTTGTGGTATATCAGTTTCACATGCCAACTGTTGTGGTATATCAGTTTCACATGCCAACTGTTGTGGTATATCAGTTTCACATGCCAACTGTTGTGGTATATCAGTTTCACATGCCAACTGTTGTGGTATATCAGTTTCACATGCCAACTGTTGTGGTATATCAGTTTCACATGCCAACTGTTGTTGTATATCAGTTTCACATGCCAACTGTTGTGGCATATCAGTTTCACATGCCAACTGTTGTGGTATATGTTTCACATGCCAACTGTTGTGGTATATCAGTTCCACATGCCAACTGTTGTGGTATATCAGTTTCACATGCCAACTGTTGTGGTATATCAGTTTCACATGCCAACTGTTGTGGTATATCAGTTTCACATGCCAACTGTTGTGGTATATCAGTTTCACATGCCAACTGTTGTGGTATATCAGTTTCACATGCCAACTGTTGTGGTATATCAGTTTCACATGCCAACTGTTGTGGTATATCAGTTTCACATGCCAACTGTTGTGGTATATCAGTTTCACATGCCAACTGTTGTGGTATATCAGTTTCACATGCCAACTGTTGTGGTATATCAGTTTCACATGCCAACTGTTGTGGTATATCAGTTTCACATGCCAACTGTTGTGGTATATCAGTTTCACATGCCAACTGTTGTGGTATATCAGTTTCACATGCCAACTGTTGTGGTATATCAGTTACTCATGCCAACTGTTGTGGTATATCAGTTTCACATGCGACCTGTTGTGGTATATCAGTTTATCATGCCAACTGTTGTGGTATATCAGTTTCACATGCCAACTGTTGTGGTATATCAGTTTCACATGCCAACTGTTGTGGTATATCAGTTTCACATGCCAACTGTTGTGGTATATCAGTTTCACATGCCAACTGTTGTGGTATATCAGTTTCACATGCCAACTGTTGTGGTATATCAGTTTCACATGCCAACTGTTGTGGTATATCAGTTTCACATGCCAACTGTTGTGGTATATCAGTTTTGCATGCCAACGGTTGTGGTATATCAGTTTCGCATGCCAACTGTTGTGGTATATCAGTTTCACATGCCAACTGTTGTGGTATATCAGTTTCACATGCCAACTGTTGTGGTATATCAGTTTCACATGCCAACTGTTGTGGTATATCAGTTTCACATGCCAACTGTTGTGGTATATCAGTTTCACATGCCAACTGTTGTGGTATATCAGTTTCACATGCCAACTGTTGTGGTATATCAGTTCCACATGCCAACTGTTGTGGTATATCAGTTTCACATGCCAACTGTTGTGGTATATCAGTTCCACATGCCAACTGTTGTGGTATATCAGTTTCACATGCCAACTGTTGTGGTATATCAGTTTCACATGCCAACTGTTGTGGTATATCAGTTTCACATGCCAACTGTTGTGGTATATCAGTTTCACATGCCAGACTGCTCTTCATATGAAAATTGCTTATTGTGTGTAGTATTCATGAGTTAGAGCAAAATGCTTGAATGACTTTACTCAAAATTAGTTTTACACTTCTGCACAGAGTTGTTAATTTAAAGAAAAGGCACCAACCACCACCCCCACCTCCCTTGATTATGTTATGAAAAGATAAATCTACATAATCAAATATTGCCATTGCAGCCACGGCAGAAAACTCAAAACTGACCTTTGTACAATGGTGACCTCTGAACACAGATTGTTTATTATTATTATTATACTATTATTTTTATTATTATTTTTATTATTATTATTATTATTATTATTATTATTATTATTATTATTATTATTATTATTATTATTATTATTATTATTATTATTATTTCAAGACTGTTTAATGTTCACTAGTCAACAAGATAATCAAAATATGTTGTTTTCTCCAAAATATATGTTGAATCCTGTATCCTGCTCACTTTAACATCCAATAAATTAAATCATCATTGATGTAAAATGATTACTGAAATTAGCTGTTTTGTGCACCATGACAAAACACTAATTTCATTATTTATTGACATCCTACACAAGCACCTGACTGTAAAACTGCAGAATGACTAAAGTCAACCAGCTTGCATACAATTGGCTTGGAAGCAGCTGTTCAGGTTTCAAAAGCAATACCTGGACTAGCCAGTTGCTATTCTTGCTAATATCAAAAGACAGTTGGCTTACGTGTAAGACCCATGATGAATAGGGAACCAAAAAAAATCAAAATTATGGCTTTTATATGTAACTCATGAACTTTGCCTTTCTTCCAAAACAAGCTTTAAATACTGAATGATCGCTAACCATAAAAAGTAACAGGAATGTGACTCGTTATCTCCTCTCAACGATGGACTTTACTCATCTGAGAGCTTTAATTCATAAATTCATGAGCAAATAGATGAAAATATCAAACTATAACTGTCACCCTGACAAAAAATATGACTTCCATCTCTGCTACAAAAACACCACTACATCATTCAGCAAACAAATTATTTTGACCATCTACCCTAATTATCAAATTGCCTTGCTTTCAAAACTGACATACTGATACCTTAGAGTTACACTGACAATGTGACTGGATTATTGTAAAAACCGC
This sequence comes from Potamilus streckersoni, assembly GCA_016746295.1. Classification (NCBI taxonomy): domain Eukaryota; kingdom Metazoa; phylum Mollusca; class Bivalvia; order Unionida; family Unionidae; genus Potamilus; species Potamilus streckersoni. The sequence goes on from JAEAOA010001928.1 coordinate 128,993, forward strand.
ACAAGCATGATAAAAAATTCCTGCACATTGATTCACATGATATTTCTTAATTTAAACAATGTCTTCCTCATGAACAAGCTGTTATAGTTAACACTTACTCTGAAATCACTATAGATACTTCAGTGGCATAGCTTGGTGAGAGCCGAGTGGGGTGGGGGATTTGTCCCCGGGTGCCATGTGCCAGGGATACTGTTCGGTTACTGCCTAAGGTAGGGTTTGTTTAATGAGAAAACACCTGACGATTCTGTATCAGTTTTCATAATATAATCAAAACTAAATGCCAATCCAACTCAGTCAAAGACATAAATGTGTGGTACCTTTATGCACATTGTTAGAGTTGTACAGCAAATAATTTTGACTTCAAATGTGCTCTAAAACTGAGATAGCAGAACTAAACAAACCTTAACTAGGAAGTACTGAAGTTTCAAGAACAAATATTTTTTATTAAAGAGAAACACTGATCAGCCCTGAACCAGCATTCATTCCATCAAGCAGTGAATGAATTTCAACTTATGCACATTGTATTAACAATGAAACTCGTTATACATAGCTGCCCACCCAACCCAAAATGAAGATAAAAATAAATTCACTTACTGTCCCCCATCTGGGAGATCTAAGCCCATGATTCTATCGTGTGGTTGAAGAAGACCGGTGTAGACTGCAAAGTTGGCTGGACTTCCTGAGTAGGGCTGTACGTTAACACCCCAGTTGGCAGAGGAAAGACGGAATGCTTCCAGAGCCCTCTTTTGACACAGTCTCTCCACTTCATCAATGAACTCATTCCCACCATAATATCTGAAATAATACACAGACTCCAATACATTATAAAAAACGAATAATTTGATGGCTTAAGACAGTACCAGCCTTAGCAAATGCAAGGCCCAATTTGGATCATTTTGGCAGGCCTCCCTGCATTTACGCACAGTGCCTCCCATTAGCACGGCATTTGCAAATAAACTTTAAAACAAGTTTAATACGATATTGAACTTAATTTCTTCCATCACTTAAAAGTTACTTTCTAAAGATATATTTTTAAAAAAAATACTAACATGCAAGGTCCCCGTCAGTGCAATGCCCAATTGGGTAAAAGTGGGCCAATCGGCCTAATGGAGTATGGTATTGTTTTAAAGTAAGTTACACTTTAAATTTGTTACACTTGTATATTCATGGGAAAGCTGCACAATTAATTAGTGCAAAATATAAAATTTTATTTAGTTAAAAATGTATGTTTATATTATGGACATGTACACTGTATGACTAGTTTATTGTACAACAGAATTATGTAATGTATAAAACATTCTGAATTTTAAATTTTATAAATAATTCAAATTTTATGAGTTATTCTTTCATATAATATTAACCTTGAAAGGAGATTTATAATAAATCAGATTCAAGCTGTTCCACCATGTATGTGCTCTTAAAGAAATGATTCTTATTAAATGCATGAGGGTGAAATAGGATTATTCTACATTCTACCCTCGTCACAAGGGGATAGTTCCCTAGCTGAATACTATCCATTTCAGTTTACAAGTCCCATGGAATATCAAGTTTTTCTCTCCATAAAATATACAAACATATTACGAGGGAACAATTTCTCTCCATCAAAGATATACCCTATAAATGTTTATTTTTGCATAGATCAACAATTCAAACTATACTCAGCTACTGTGCCACATGAGTAATTATTACTTTCACAAGTCAATTGCCAAAAAAATGTACACAACTCTTACATAAAAAATAAGCATGATAATAACTAGTGGGTTTTAACAGTATGTTCAACAGTGACCATGATGATGACCAGTTGGGTTTTAACAGCACCTTCAACAGAGAATATGATGATGACTAATTGGGTTTTAACAGCATCTTCAACACATTATTGATTCAATTATGGTGAGAAAAATGGGAGCTGAATGTCTTTTCCAAGGACACACTTGAGACAGTCAACGCCAGCTGGCCTGGGTGGGTACTGAACCCATGACCCTTGGATTATGTGTTTGACACTCAACCAACACAGCTACTGTATAGTTCCCTGGTCGAAGACAGGTGAACATACATATCTGATGATGATGACCATAATATATAAACATTTCATAGTAATCTACTGAAAACTGGGAAAATAACTTCTGCACTAAAAAAATGCATCAAGCTGCAAGTCTTAAAAGACAACAACTCTTGTAAAATCATATGAGCTCAACAACTGGTCAATATGTACATCATGATATGATGACCAGTATATATATATATATATATATATATATATATATATATATATATATATATATATATATATATATATATATATATATATATACCAAGTTTCCAATGGCCTAGTGGTTAGAGCATCCGCCTCGGATGTGGGAGGTTGTGGGCTTAATCCCAGGTTGAGTCATACCAAAGACTTACAAAAATGGTACTAACAGATGCCTCGCTTGATGCTCAGCATTAAGAGGTTAGTGTTAGGACTGGTCGGTTTAGTGTCAGGTTAATGTGACTGGGTGGGACATCATGCTACATGCCTTCGGCATAATGTAACATAGTTAATCATCACTATAAACTGCCACACTGAAGACATAGCGATATAACTGAAAACTGTTAAAGCCAAGTTAAAAATCATAATCACATCACAAGATTCTGTCTTACAATGCATGCTGCTGATGAATAAAAAGGGCAATAACACTTTAACTTTAATATGATATTGGTTCATAAATATGCACATTTGTTATGAATAATTAAAAACAGGATAGTTGTGATTACAAGATTCTGCCTTACACACTACATTAGGCTTGAAGTAAAAAAGGAAAATAACTTCAAACAACAAGAGTCCCTCAATGGAATGATGATCCCCTGGGTAAAAATAATTAAGAAGAATTCAAGATAAGATCATTTCTTCTTTTTAACAGTCTAGAATTGAAACCATCTATGATATACTTCAGCAATAGCAGTTATTTTCAATTGGCCTCTAGAACATTTATTAGATAACAACTTGGCACCATTTTAATTTAAGACAAAGACATCTTTTAGTGAAAACCCCATGTCATAATGTTCATCCATTCAGCGAAAGTAGTAACAACAAGATTTCTATGACAGTCATCATGTCAGTCATATTGAATGTATGACTGGTACCATTTTCATTTAGGACCAACTAGGTATCATATTCAATGTATGACTGGTACCATTTTCATTTAGGACCAATTAGGTATCATGGCTACTGCTGAAAACACCATGCTGATATAGCGCTCCATTTATAAAGGAGTTGAGATAATTTCAAAATATGGCTTTCCATCCAGGAATAACAATTACAAGAGTAAGATGACTGCTGGGGCAGTTATATTGGGTGTCAGATCTGGACAAATTTCATTTACTATTAACTGGACATCATAAGAAATCTTTGAGTAAAACCCAATGATGTGACCATTCATTCAGGAAGAATAGATTTTCTAGATCAGATCAGCACTTTTTTCATTTAGGACTAACACAAGTAAAGAAGTATTTTAGTGAAAATCTCATACTCATTTGATCATTCATTCAGAAAGAGAAGAGATAGCAAGATTTGCCAAACTAGCAAACCAAACCAACCACTCCTACCTGCCATGTTATCCATGGTGAGTAGAAATTCTCCTGGTGAACAACAATTACAAGAGTGTTGTGAAATGAAAAGTAAGCTACAGTGTCCTTCTTTTACTCATAACCAGGGATAACACTGGGCTTTGCAAATTGCGATATTTTATATTTATTGATCCCAAAATATACTATCCGTCGATTTTTTTAATGAAAACATTTTTGGGCTGTTTAGACTTGTAATATACAATCTTTGGTTTGGTTAAATTGTGTGATTAAAATGTCACTGGGACCAACTTGTACCCGTGGTAAGTAGAACCTGAAAAGATAAAGCTACCCATCAATCACTTCTTATAACTATTATTAAATCTCAGAGAAACTGAGCTGCATGAAAAATTTTAAGTGAAAAAATATGCCATGCCTTTGTTGTTAACAAAAATTACAAACATGTGATGTACATACTATGCATTGTTCTTTTTAAATTACAAACACATCACAACTTTATCATCTTCAAAGGCAATTTTTATAACTTAGTTAAGAAAAAGAAGAAAAGAAACAAAATTCAAAAGCAAAAAAAAAAAATGTAGTGATGTAGTGTAGTGTATACATACAATGCACACTGAACCTGTGCAGTCTGACTATGGGCTAAGTGCATTTATATTGTATGATAATTCAAACAATTTCAATGTAAAGCATTCAATACATGTTATATACTACATGACAATTAAAGAAAATGAAGATGTAAAAAAAAAACTGCTTGTTTGACATAATTGCAGTAAATCATGTGGCTAAAAGTGAAACCTGAGTTAACAGTCAGTCTCTTGAGGATTAAGACAGGTAGATCAGTTTGGAGATGTAGTAGGTACACGTAGTGTAGTTGTACTATGATAACCTTGAAAACTGATTAACAGGAAAACCAGAAAAGTCTGCAGGGCAACTTTGCTCTGGGAAAACCATGGATTTTCTACATTTTTTCTACAACTGTAAATGTAACCATACATCATGCCCTTCTGAGTACAACTAGGAATGTGTAAAAATGCATTATAGCATTATGTGGGAACAATTAGGAATGTGCAAGTATGCAACATAACCTTGCATGGGTACAATGAGAAATATGTAACAATGCATTATAGCCATAGGTGGGTACAGTGAGAAAAACACATCACTGACAGCATGAGCAAACCATAAAATAAATAGTAGGTCACTGTGACACAGATTACATTGATGGTTCCAGAACTCTCATGAAACATTTACAAATCAAGTCACTACAAGTAATATGTCAAACTTCAGTGTTCATGCCAAATGGAATGACAGATATCAATCCAAAAACTGACACTTCTTTGCCATCAGGTCACAAATAAGCTGGCACAATAGGATTATTGCAATATGCCAGATAGACTGACAGATATCAATCCAAAAGCTGACACTTCTTTGCAATCAGGCCACAAATAAGCTTGCACAATATAATTATTACAACATGTCCTGCAAATACACTCAAGAATGAGGACAAAAAAAATCTCCATATCAAATTTCTTTCCAAATAATGATAATAGGAGTCCATTCTTGGAAGACAGAGTTTCTGGTTTTTCAATGTCAATTACAAAATTAAATTGTACATGAGAAAGCCTGCCAGTTGCTTGACGTAGGATGTATTGGTTTTTTTTTTAGGTGTTTACTCAATTTCTTCCTCTTCCATTTATATTGGCCACCATGTATGGCCTATCTTGTGCTTTAAAATGACATTAAACCCTATAAAAACAACAAAATTAAATCACCAGTTTTCTGTTTAAGACACCAATTTTTTTGAGAAACTAGACCTATTACTTCAATTCAGTTCTGTTCCAGATAATTTTTTTTAAAAGTGTCAAATCTGCTTCACAATGGATGAAACTAAGCTGGTGTGTTTAATGGGTGAAAAGGATGCTCATAATAATGTCCAATTACCTGGCACCTGGGTAGCCCTCAGAATATTTGTTTGTTAGACATGATCCTAATGCCTCTTGCACGGCCCTACTTGCAAAATTCTGGGAATATAAATATAAAAACTGTTATGATATGGATAAAACTGTAGTTATTAATTAAATTAATTAAAGAACAAACAAATTCTAAATACCTTAAAACATTATTGAAATTCAATCCTTACTAATGCACAAAAATGGTGTCATTTACTTAATATGACAATTATATCTAAAAAAATCTAACCCAATAAGTAAAAGATATTCTCTACATGTAGCTATATCATAATTAAAATTTTATGTTTGGAACTCATACTGCTAACAATCTAAAATCTGTGTTGAAGTCAACACTGTACAAAAGTCCACTTCATTAACAGTAATTAGTTTCCTTCACGATGCAAACTTGCATCAATTGACAAAGTTACAACAGAATTTGATAAGTAAAAAACACACCAAACACCGAATTTACTTATGAATTATAGTGCAATACTCGTGTACAAAAAGCTGCATTACCTCTGAAGCTATCAGCTCTATTCCTGTGACTTGCCGGTTTTTTTCTTTCTGAATAATGCTGAAGATTTCTGGATCATCATCACTCAGTGCTTCGTTCCCCGTCCAGCGACAACGTCTACTGGAGCACCATACCGGACGTAAAAAGAACTGAGAAAGAAAAAATAATGATAAGATATACTACTATGGGAATCGACCAATAAATAGAGCAGAAATAACCCCACCTTCTCATTAGCATAGTATGAAATATTAAATCTTCTGAGACTCATATGCTGACATATTCCCAAGTGAATTAATGATGATTTTATTGCATACCAAAAATAAAATCAAAGATGGTTGAGAAGCATTGAAATTGTGATGATGTGAATTTTTTATGATACATGGTGGCAACTGAATTAGTGACAAACATTTGGTCTGAATGTCCGACAAGCTGCAAGTGTGCTTGTAAATCACATCTTTCCCAGTAGTAGTCTATGTATCTGCATGTTTTAGGGTTTGACTTGCATATGCCAGTTAATAAATTGTAAATAAATGCTTTTTCTACATTTGTTGACAGAACAAATTGTTTTATCCATTTGTACACATTACTTAACAATGTTTTTATGTCATCTACTAAAATTTATAAAACAGTTTATAAAATTCATGAAAAGATTGTCTATATGTCTTCAGAAATATGCATAATGAGTATATGAAATATTGAAAAATATAAACCAGTTTGTTTGCTTTTTAAATGTACTGATTTTTCACCATCCACTTTTTGTCTAATCATGGATATCAATTAAATGTTGTATTTAAAGGTAGTTTGGTAACTTGAAAAAGAACAAGCACAACCCCAATCTCTGAAATAAATATTTTAAAAATTTTCTCAAAGTTATTGGATATAGTATCATATTTTTTTGGACACTGCAAAAGTATGGCATAAATCAGCATTTTCTATTGCACTGGATTTAAAATTAGGGTAGGCATGTCATTTAAAAAAAAAACATAGACATTACCATAGAGATATATGTATCCTTAGATCCAGTTTTATGTATATTTATGTTTCTAAATGTGATATATATGTGTATATGTATGTATGTATATATGTATATATATATATATATATATATATATATATATATATATATATATATATATATATATATATATATATATATATATTATTCTTTAAAGAATGACAGAGATTAAAAATGTAAGTATGATGTCATCTTGTACATGTGTGTGTGGTTTATACCAAATGGGAACAAAGAGCCAGTCTCAGCAATGACAAACATTATTTTGGGCCTAGGTTCATTCATAAGTATGTTTCAAGTAATAAGAGAAAGTATGTGCATTATGAGTAAATTACCAACTAATTAACTATTTAAAAAAATTACTGCTTAATAAATTAGCTTAAATTAACAGCTCAAAATGTCAAAAAGATAGGTATATAACATACTTTTTTATATCAATGCATTTGTTTATGGTAATCAACAACAATGATTTCTTAACAAGTATTTATTTTACAAATTTCAAATCTACTCACAATTTATGAGTGCTTTTTGAGGAAGAAAAAAGAAAACAGCCCAAAAATGAATCTGACAGAATAAAACAGCAGTCAATAAACTTGTTAGATAATGAGTAGAACCACTGTTTAAAAAACTAAAACAAATTATAGGGCTTTACTGTATATTTTTTATGAGGGACCTTTTCAGTGCCACCCATTTACACCCCTTCACAATGTCCAAATATCAAAAATGGGATGAGATAGTCAGAAGAAACTTGGATTACCATTTATCTAAAAAGAAGTCTTGTTTGTGATATATTTTTGAAACTGCTCAGTGAACGTAAAACTATATTAAAAATTTTAAAATGTACTATTAAAGTAAAATTGAGCGTAATTAACTGATTGTGTGTAACTGAATACAAAAAAGTCACAGCCTGAAGGCGAGTAAAAAAAAATTATATTGAGCTAGAAAATGTCTCAAAATACTATGACCTGTTCACATGGACTCTATCCTTGTGTACAATTTATTATTCCTATATGTACTATAAAACAAACAAAAAAAACAAAAAACAAATAGAGTACATGTATAACTGACAGGAAAATTGTAAGCAACTATACGAGCTGTTCTTAAACTTGACCTATCAATTATAAACTGGGACACTTTTGTCATCCAGGTTGTTTGTTTTTTGGGGGGTTTTTTTGTTTTTTTTTTGGTTTTTTTTCTGTTTTTTTTTTCAGACTATTGCTTTTTTTCTTACTACAACAAAACCAACTATTGTTTCTCCATCTGTTTTTCTGCCCTCTAATGGCTAGTCAGGTCACACCGAAAAATGGTGGAGAACAAAATAATGCTTGTGTTACCAAACAGTATTCAAAATCGAGCTAGTGTCAGTTGCTATACAGTGTGTTCAATATGGACATAAAATGTACTTGCCTGGGCACTTCGGAGCGGATTGAGTCTTGTAAGTGCCATTGTCCTCAAACAACGGTAACTTTCTAATCAGTAGAAATCAGTGTACTTAAACACAAATAAAGCAATACTGTCGGCTACCGAACTCCCTACTATCGTAGCGATAATCCTATACAAAATTTGCTTCCAAGTCGTGCACGGGTCTTAGACACGCTGATCCTTAGAGACTTTGGGAATAGATATGAGATTATCCGAACATTATTCGGTGTTACGTGGCAAAAAGCGCATCTTGTCAGTCTATCCGGCACAAGTAATCTATCAACACCAATCAGACAAGTTTTGGTTTGGTTTGGTTTGGTTTAGTGCTTTACGGCACAGAACACACGTAGGTTATTTAGTGCAGAGGCAGTGAGAGTAAAGTGCAATCAGATGAGTAGACATTATATTGAAGCTGTGCCTATGGTATCTAGGTCATTAGCCAAATTTTTGAATGCTGCGTGAAAGAAAAATATCATTGTAATTGTATTTGCGTGAAAAATATTTTACACGTGGTGAAAATTATATTATTATCTATTTATTGGAGATATTAGTTTGTTAGCTAAGGAATTTGTGTGTCTATATGTGTGTGTGTGTGTGTTTAGTAGAAAAAAAATAATATCGAAAATACTTTATCGTACAATTTGCAACGGACATGTTTTATTGTTTTATTTATAAAGAAAATTATTTTATAGAAGACAACACTTTATTTTTCTCTGTATCGATTTTTTTTCCATTTGTGAACAGTATTTTTTAGCGGGGAATATAACATATTTGACGCCCGAAATTAATCTTACTTGAAGCTAACATTATTTATTTGCACAATGTTTTCTATATGATGTTAACTTTTTGTTGGAAATATCACCTAGAATCAACTCTGCCAAGAAAACATCCTCATGACGATTCACCTACAAAGCAATTAAAACTTTTTGCGGCAGATGACGTTTAGAAATGCTGGATTTCCTCTGTTCACGTCTGTTGTGTTATTGTGTTAATACATAATATAAGACGCCGTATTCTAGCTATCAATAACTTTAATATATACAAGTGACTACTGTGAAGTCTTAACACCGAGAGTTATCAGAGAGGCAGTTGCCTGTAGATAGTACCAGTGAAACTATCACTCATATACAGAGAGTGCTGATTGGTCAGTATATATATATATATATATATATATATATATATATATATATATATATATATATATATATATATATATATATATATATATATATATATATATATATATATATATTATATTTTTAAGATGGCATTATAATAGTATTTTAAGTTCTGCTATGTATTTTGACAAATGTATAATAATTTTTCACTATGAAATAGGCAGTGTTAATCTTTCAATCGCGCACTGATATATGTGTATGATTTTTATAATTTGTTTGTTTTGCTTTTTTGGTTCTATTTGTTTGTTTGTTTATTTTAATTTAATTTTTATTTTTGTTTATTTGGTTGTTCCTTTTGTTTTGGGAGATTTTTTGTTTGTGTTTGGTTTGGTTTGGGAGGAGGAGTCTTTCTTTTTGTAAACTACAGACTTACAGTTGAAAAGTACCAAGAGCGATTACTCAAAAACTTACACTTGCGAAGCTTGAAGTAGTTATTTCCCTTAATATACAAAACTCGCAAATATACATCATGGTTCCAGGTCTATGAAGTTCTTGGAATGAAAAATAAATAAAATAAATAAATAAATAAACAAGTATTCTCTCCCCATCTAAATTTCTTAAAAGATCACCTTTCACATGAATATCAAACAAACTAGCCTGGCATCCGACCTCGGATGACGCTCCACACTAGGCCAGGCACTCAAAGTCGAATGGCCAATATCAGAAGAGAAATGTAAGATAGCGGAAGCAATTCAAAAATACGTTGGCAATAAAGAAATAACATTAAATCAGTTATTTCCAGTTGTGTCGCCACCGACATTTTCGTTTTTATTAGACATAACTATGTAAATTAAAGATGTGCTGGCTGTTTGTTTGGTTGTTTTTGTTTGGAAGGGGGTATGTTTTTGTTTGTTTGTTTGTTTGTTTGTTTGTTTGTTTGTTTTAGTGTAACTGTGCAACTATGCAGTACAGTCATTTTCAACAATTATGTGTGCCTTGGGGCGGGGCGGGTACGGTGAGAGATGTCCTGGTTGTGCTTTAATTATGTCAAGGATGTTTCATTTAAACGAAAGTTTATCGATTGTCTTTCACCATTATTTTACATTAAGTTTCAACATTTTCGAAAATACCGACTTTCGTGTCATGAAGCATACCTACATTTTAAAACGCTCTAACGTAACAGATAATATGGTTGGGAAGTGGTGGGGTTAGGTAAGTAATGCAACAGATTCATATTTATTCCGTGCATTTTTTGGATCATTACATTTTACAATTTCTAACTATCTTGTTTACAAAAAAATACAGTAATTTGATATTACTTTATCTGGATTGGTCAAGTCTTGACATTAGTACTACACGTAAATCTGGATTGGTCAAGTATTACATTAGTACTACATGTAAATCTGGATTGGTCAAGTATTGACATTAGTACTACGTGTAAATCTGGATTGGTCAAGTAATGAAAATAGTATAGCGTGTAAATCTGGATTGGTCAAGTATTGACATTAGTACTATGTGTAAATATGGATTGTTCAAGTATTGAATTTAGTACTACATGTAAATCTGGATTGGTGAAGTATTGACATTAGTACTACGTGTAAATATGGATTAGTAAAGTATTGACATTCGTGCTACATATAAATCTGGATAGGTCAAATATTGACATTTTTACGATATTAGTGCTTCATGTAAATCTGGATTGGTCAAGTATTGACATTAGTACTATATATAAATCTGGATAGGTCAAAAATTGACACTATTACTACATGTAAATCTGGATTGGTCAAGTATTGACATTAGTGCTACATGTAAATCTGGATAGGTCAAGTATTGACATTAGTACTACATGTAAATCTAGATTGGTCAAGTATTGACATTAGTGCTATATGTAAATTTGTATTGGTCAAGTATTGACATTAGTGCTACTTGTAAATCTGGACTGGTCAAGAATTGACCTTAGTGCTACATGTAAATCCGGATTGGTCAAGTATAGACATTAGTACTACACGCAAATCTAAATAGGTCAAGTATTGATATAATCTGGATAGGTCAAGTTTTGATATAATCTGGATAGGTCAAGTTTTGATATAATTAGATAGGTCAAGTACTACTATAATCTGGATAGGTCAAGTTTTGATATAATAATTGGATAGGCCAAACTTTTATATAATCTGGATAGGTTAAGTTTTGATATAATCTGGATAGGTCAAGTTTTGATATAAACTTGATACGTCAAGTTTTGATATAATCTGGATAGGTCAAGTTTTGATATAATCTGGATAGGTCAATTTTTGAATTATTTTATTAATCTTTTCTTTTCGGGTTATGTCAAATTGGAAATAAATGTTTTTGAAATAAAACAGGTGCTTGATGTTTTAAATCATTATTATTCAATTTGCATTGCGTATATACTTGCCTAATTCTTGCCAGCAAATATTTTGAACAAGTACTCTTCTCTAAAAAGTGCATTGCATAAATAGGTATCGATTGTACTACCAACCTAATTCCACAAACCAGATCAAGTTTAACTCTCTTTATGCATTCCAAAATATAAGTATGCTCAATAACATAAAACTTGGTTATGATAAAATTTGAAACTTAATGTAAAAAAATTGTTAAACACAATTGATCAAAGTTTTTATTCAAATATAACATCTCTGACACACATACATAAACGCGCATGTTTGAAAACCACAGCCATACTATTTCGCAATCTCTTACCCTACCCCTAACTTGCAATGGCTGAAAATGACACTAAAGCATAGTGACACTTTCACAAACAATCGGCACTTCTTGGTTGCGACTAATACAACAGAAAAGCCGGTGACGACACAGCGGTTCTTTATTGCAAACGTATTTCATAGTTGCTTCGGATATCATGAATTTCTCCAGGTGTATCAGCCATTCAACGGTACTGGACTAGTCTGCGGAGCATCATCAGAGGCCAGTGTACCCGGCTACATGTAACCAAGCAACTTTCATTTTCATGACCCGGCTGATTGACTGACTTCTTCATTCCTCGATTCTTACAGCTTTCATGTGATGAAGAAAAAAATGGATCACGCACAACATAAAATAAACGCCATATGTTTAGTTTTCTCATGAAAATTTTTGTGTGTTCGTGTATATTTTAAATTTATTCTTGCAATTCTTACATTTATTACAATATTTTATTTCATTTTATCCTGGGGGGCGGCGAGTGGACGAGTGGTCTAAAGCGCTGTCCGTTACAGATCACTGCCATCTCACCTCCGTCTGCGTGGGTTAGAGTCTAGGATTCGGCGAATGTAGATATGTGAGAAAGCTTGCCAATAGCTTCTCGTGGGTCGGTGTTTCTTTCCGGTGATTTCCCGGTTTCTTCCTCCACCATTAATACTGGCCGCCATGAATAGCCTATCGTATGCTGAAAAATGGCGTTAAGCACAACAACAACAACAACAACAACAACAACAACAGCTTTCATGTGATGGGTAACTAAGAAGAAAAAAATGGATCACGCACAACATGAAAATAAACGCCATATGTTTAGTTTTCTCATGAAAATTTTTGTGTGTTCTTGTATATTTTAAATTTATTCTTTTTGCTGCGTTTGTCCAACGTACTTTTATATACTTGACAAAAAAAATTCTCCAACATACTGTAGAATCATTTATAGGCACTTGATACCTGGTTTGTCCAACATACTGTACCATACATTTATATACATTTGATCCCAATGTTGTACAACATACTGTAAAATGCATTTATCGACACTTGATCCTAAGGTTGTACAATATACTGAACAATGCATTTATCGAGACTTGATACCGAGGTTGTCCAATATATCGTACAGTATATTTATAGACACTTGATACCTGGGTTGTCCAACTTACTGCACAATCATTTATAGACACTTGATACCTTGGTCGTCCAATATACTGTACAATCACTTACATGCAACTGATACCTGGGTCGTCCAACATATTGTACATTTATAGACACTTGATACAGAGGTTGTCCGACATACTGTACAGTAAATTTATAGACACTTGATACCTGGATTGTCCAAGACACTATGCAATACATTTAGAGAATATATTTTTAGGCGCTGAGTACTGGTTTGTTAATATATTATACAATAAATTTATGGACGCTTTATACAGATTTTGTTCAACATATTTTGCTAGACATTTCAAGACATTTGTTACACATTTGTCGAACATAATGTATAGATTAACCAGGCGCTTCTGTTATTGTTAATATTATAACCAAATTGAAAATAAGTTGTCATTGTGTAAAATGTTAAATTATATCGCAGTAGGCGAGAAAGAAAATTAACTGTAGTAATTTCCAATTTGGAGAAGCAGACTAGCAGCAAAATCCGCTTTAACAGTCTCCTCGTTAGGGCAGTCCCTGGTAGTAAAGTGTGTACTGGATACCTAAACGGAGTCCCATGTTAAATAGGGTAACCAGATTTGAGGGACAAACGGTAACTTTACATAGGCGCCCTATTGGTTAATATGTTTTGTAACACTTTAGCATGAGTTGACAGTCTGAACTTGGATGTAAAGGATTTAGGACATCATTGGTGTGCAGTGCCCGATTAAGGCTTTAGGACATCATTGTTGTGCAGTGCCCAATTAAGGATTTAGGATATCATTGTTGTGCAGTGCCCGATTAAGGCTTTAGGACATCATTGTTGTGCAGTGCCCGATTAGAATCAGAAAGACTATCTCTATTCTTACAGGTAAGAATTGTCTGTGTCCGTAAACTCTTTAAAGTATAGTAACTTTTTAATGTTGATATTTTCACGGTAATGTTCAATCTAGACTTGATAGTTTTGCAACATTTTGTGAATTCTTACTTTTTATGTTATTTCGTAATGGAAAATTGTATTGTTTCAAAGAACTTATATTCATTTTATGTATTATTTGAAAAGACGAATTCGTTACCAACTTCATGTTTAGATTTAATTTAAATATTCTTTAAGTAATAAAGAACAATGTTTTACTAACATATTCCAAAATTAATATTCTATTTTAATTTTAGTAAAATACATTTCTTCAAAACGATTTTTGCACTATATCGCAACTATTGAATTTTATACTGTTTGGCAATCGTGAATTTAGTCGATATCTAATTATATGTATTATATTCTAAAAGGCAAAAATTATGCAAATGTAGGAAGTTGGTAAGCTCTAAGGAAAAGTATAACTTTATATGTATTTCGTATATTTCAATCTAAAGACTTTATAACATGATCTTTAAAATGTTGCATTATATATATATATATATATATATATATATATATATATATATATATATATATATATATATATATATATATATATATATATATATATATATATAAAGTCCTTTCGTTCTAAAATCAGACTTACTCTTGCTTACAACAATTCCCATCGTATCTATCGTATCGCCAGTTCCCCCGTATCTACACCATTATGAGCGACACCTTTAAGAAATTCCCCCCGCCTCTCTCTCTCTCTCTCTCTCTCTCTCTCTCTCTCTCTCTCTCTCTCTCTCTCTCTCTCTCTCTCTCTCTCTCTCTCTCTCTCTCTCTCTCTCTCTCTCGAATAGAACATTACTAAGAGTTTATGAGAAAAATAATTTCATAAAACTACTATCCATCACCAGGCGTCTATTATCCAGTATCCAGTGATCTACTAACCAATTATCTGATATCACCACCCAGTCACTTACTTTCAAGACCAACTGATATACTCTCCGACACCCAACGGTACATTATCCACCGACCAATAATCTACCATTCACTAACCAATTATGTAATATCAACACCCAGTTTTGTACTATCTGCTATCCACACCAGTTATAAGCTACCCACTAGCAAGTTGTCTATCCCTTCTGCATGAAACTAACGTCCCCAACCCCAACGCCACGTTGTTATCTTTGTTACGAATTAATTACACAACATATTGTCTCTTCTATAAGGCGCATTAGTTACCTCCCTTTAGTACTCTGCCCTCTTTTTGAAACAAATAATCTACCTTCAGTATCTACACTTCAACCATATAGAATAAACCTTACTCAACAGGCCATAGGCCATATAAATCCCCTAAAAATAAAACTAATAAACGAACACGAACCCTTAAGATCCATATTATGTATAAAGAAAACACTCCCATTCCTAGCTATTACGTCCCTATCAACATATTTTAAACAAAATTACTACCCAATTCACGTCTTTCTACCGTCTATGATCGTTTATAAGTCAAGTACAACTGCAAACTGCACAGACCCAGATCTGCCGTCGCATATTGCGCAGGCAGTTCTAGGTCTGTGCATTTTTTTTTTAGTTGTAATAAGTAGAAAAACCAACAAAGACATTGATCTGCAGACACATTATGCTACGGCAGATCAGGATCTATGCTACGGCAGATCAGGATCTTTGTTGTTTGCAGTTTGACTCGACCCTTAAACGAGTATGTAGGTATTTATTTGATTTAGATTGTTAAAATAAATCTGAGGTCATTTGCACTCTGTATTATACAACCATTATGTTAGTGACAAGTTTGGTCTGGATTTGTGAAAAGTGACTCATTAATATACATTAACATATCCTACTAGAATCACGTTTGATGTTTTTGAAATCTTAAACTCTTTCACCATTCTACTAGCGTAATGTGAGGCCAAAGGTTTGTTCATCAGCTCTGATAGAAAGCTACAATTCGGCGTCATTTACAAGCTATGGTAAATTATTAAATACACAGGCTGTCTTTGTTTTAGCCCTAGGCTCAGTATACCCCTTACAGTTGAAAATGTATTTGTATAATCTAGAGACCAAGTGTTTTACCAAAATATTAAGTGTTAAAGTTCATGTTGGTTTATTGTTGTTGAAAACCAGGAGAGGAAAGTGTGTTGGCCTGTGTGTGTGTGTGTGTGTGTGTGTGTGTGTGTGTGCTCGCGTGTGTGTGTGTGTGTGTGTGTGTGTGTGTGTGTGTGTCAAACAGAGAGAAACTAAAGTTAAGAACCCAGTTATATATATTATTAAGTACCCAGTTTATTGAGTATACAGGTTTATTAAGGATCTTACTCAGCCAACCATAACAAGTAAATAGTACATTCTCAGAAAACCACTTTTCTATTTTATCATCATTTCTAAATATGGGAAAGACAGTCTTAGGGGTAAGGAAGATGGACGTATTGACGGAATTCACACACAAATGTTTACGTATCTGAATGACAATTAGCTTACATAAAAGCATACACTGCTAATCTAACCGGACTCTAACATGTTGGTTCTGTTTTGGCGGAAATGTGAGTGGCACTTGAGTTATGACCCAGCACAACAAGAACACGCATCTTACAGGCTAGCGTTATTGTTGTTTCATACTGCGTTTCCAAAGAAACGAATTTTTCATCAAACTAAAGATTTCCTATATTGCATTTCAAGTGCATACAAAGTAACGAATTCAGTATTACGCTAAAGAAAGCTTGTTCTGAAAGATTTTTTTTCGCGCCACACAAATTTGGTTTTACCGTTTAAGTCGCTATTTTTCATCGCGATATGTTGACTTCAGCAAAGAGAGACGGGCGAAGGGAATGGAAGTCGATTCTGGCATACAGCATTTTGAGAGGGGGCTGCGTGTGTGTTGTAATTTCTTAACAATGCTTAAGTAACAATTTAAAGCCCTTACGTTTCTTGGTATATTGTCATTCATCCCATACGTTTCTTGGTATATTGTCATTCATCCCAGCGAAGTCCATTTTTCTTTCGTAATTATGTCACAGAGTAAATAATTCTATCCGTATCACTTTAATCTGTAGAACGTAGTGGTAAATGCGCTTGCGCAGTTCCAATGGCGGATTCTGAATAGGGTTTTTATAAACTGTCAATTTACGAGAATGTCTTTTGATGGAAACTTCTAATATATCAAACATAATTACAATGTATCGGACTTACCAAGGAAAGGCTGTCAAATCACATAAAAAAATTACTCCTTGGTGGGTTTCTTTTCAATGATTGTTTTGTTTTGTTCTTTTTCGTTTGTTCATTTTGTTTTTCATTCACCATAAATTGTACGATAAGTCGCACACTCGTAATTTGTAAAGTGCCTAACGGACATGTTTAGAAAAATACATCTAATATTCTAGATATGTCAGTAGCAAATGCCACCAATTCGAAACTAAGGAGGTAAAATTTTTGATAGCAAATGAAATCATTCATAATAAGTAATAATGTGCTTTGTTCTAGATTCAGGACATGGGTAACTGACCAATCAGCACTCTCTGTATATGAGTCATAGTTGCACTTGTACTATCTACAGGCAACTGCCTCTCTGATAACACTCTGTTAAGACTTCACAGTAGTCACTTGTATATATTAAAGTTATTGATAGTTAGAACACGGCGTCTCATCTTATGTTTTAACGCAATAACACAAAATGGTGTCAGACGTCAGATCATAATTGGAATATCATATGGATCGTAACTGGATATTTTTAAACAATAACTTTACATACCACGGAAGATTTTACATGCATTTCGAACCTTGAAAACGATGAAAATTTTGCATATGACCTTAATTCATTCTAAATGGATCTTTCCGGCGTGCCAACCCCTACCATGGACTTGGACAATTCCAAACTTAATACCACGTGATGGGATAAATTCCAATAACACTGTGAAATAATATTTAACGGACCGATGAGTAGAAGAAGTGATGCGGTCAAAGCTAACCACATTCTACTTCTTTGTAGGCGACAAAGGTAGAGATATTTTCAACACATGGACTCTGATGGATAAAGAAAAAAAGGATTCATGAACGCTCTTTACAAAATCACGTGCAACCAAAATTCTTTGCCAGATTAAATACAGAGTGATAGCATTACTAAAGCTTTTTTTTTAAAGCGAAAATTCTTCCAGATGTGGATGACTTCAACTTGGCTTTGAGCGATTCCTTTTCTTCTTGGCAAGAATGTTTGCTGATAGTAACCTCCTCACCTCCTCTTTCATTCAAATTTGTCTAATGATTTCCGAAGCAAACAGAGGGAAATGTCAGATACTTTTGCTGCTCCAAAACGAACATACATTTGTTCTACAACAAGAAGAGAAAACGAGAAATCATGAAGAGAAGAGAAAAAAATTTAAGGGCGAAAAGAGGAAAGAGAGTAAAAATAAAATTATTAGTGTCCGGCAAGACATTCTGACAGATATTAAACATTTGAAAAAATGGATGCAACTTTTGTTTTGAGAAACCTAAGTGTAAGAGACCCACATTTAAGCACAATACTGCATACATGTCAGCAGCCACGGAAGCCACTAACACTACTACTACCACAACAAGAGTAGAACTTGGTCTTGGTAAAGGTATATGACAGTTGCAGTTGATGGTGTCAACCCCATAACTTTTTCCAAAACCCAACTTCCATTTTCAGGACCACTCCGCTCTCTCAGAAACAGATATGCTATTCATTCTTTGCCACTCTATTTTTATGTTTGTGTATACTTGTGGTTTTTCCCCAAAAGTATATTACCCCTCATCCTTCTTGTGTTATAGCATGTGAGTATGTTTGTTGGCATGGTTTGTGTTAGCAATCCTCCCTTGCCAATGAATGATAAACAAATTTACATACAGATCGAAACAGTTATTAAGTATTTCCGTTTCTAGGAAATTCTTTGTTTCATATTTATAAACAGTACATACAAGGACACAAGCACCTCAACCTTAATTTTGCCTTACAACTTAGTGTGTTGAATATGTTGCGAACTGTAAAGACTACGAGTTTTGTGTGAAGAAGACATTCATCGTACTCTATCTACTCTTCATAGAATCGTGAATAGCAAGTTGACTACACAACCAGTGTTAGGATTAGAAAGTGGTGTGTCACTAAACAAATCTTGGATTCGACCATTGGACACATAAGATTGCTGATTATGCCAAAGACAAATTATGTGACTAATGATAAAATATGTGATCTTTGTGCTTTTAAATGTGAACTGTATTTTGCTGCAGCTATAATTTGCAAAAAAAAAATAAATGCATACAATTTATTAGATGTCTTGCATTATTTATGAAATGTCAGAATTCTAAACACAAAAATTATGTGACTAATGATAAAATATGTGATCTTCGTGCTTTTAAATGTGAACTGTATTTTGCTGCAGCTATAATTTGCAAAAAAATAAATGCATACAATTTATTAAATGTCTTGCATTATTTATGAAATGTCAGAATTTTAAACACAACTTGACAGTTATGGCTTCCTCCCTTCGTTTTCAATGTCCTTGACGAAAGATCAGATCGTTAAGGCTGGGCCTTCCTGTATCTTCGCCATTACTGTAACATTTTGATTCTTGTTCCTGGAGGTTCAGGCAAAACCGAATTTGTCAAGCATGTGATCGAACACAATCCTCTCTTATCTATTAATGGTGGCGTAAATCAAAGTAAATTCCTTAAGTGAAGAAATGATTTTAAATTAGGTAGTGGCTTAGAACTCTCATACATTATCCACTATCTTGAATTTGGATTTTTCATATCAATTTTCGAGTACTAGACTCCTCGCACAGTCAACTTTCATTATACTTTTAATCCATTTTTGATTGGCTGAAAGAATTAAAAATAGGGCATTTTTCTCAATCCATGTGTTTCTCTGTTGGTTGATCATCCCAGACCAACCAACAGTGAAAGAGGCGTGAGTAGGGGTACCTTCAAGCATTTTAATTTTTAGAATCTAATTATAGATTTAAGAAAAACAGAAAAAGAACCATTAAATATATTAGATAATATGTGTGCCTCCTAACTAAGAATTTTACCATATTTTCCAGCAGGCTATTGCAGCTTGTCTCATATGTGCTGTGAACACTGAAGACAAATCCTATATAATACGTAGGGTAAGTTCATCAAACCCAAATTCTCTCTCTCTCTCTCTCTCTCTCTCTCTCTCTCTCTCTCTCTCTCTCTCTCTCTCTCTCTCTCTCTCTCTCTCTCTCTCTCTCTCTCTCTCTCTCTCTCTCTCTCTCCAGATTTCATCGTACATGTATTGTATCCATTTTGAATGAGAGGAGGGGAAAAAAAAGCAGACAAAATTGCGATGAAATTTTTATTTAGAAATCTATGATTATTAATACGTTTTCTTGTTTTATTTTGCGGTGGGGTGTTGTTGTTGTTGAGACCATAATATATAAGCAGTGGAAAGTCCTCATTGATCAATAGAATCGAAAGTCTAACACTGGAACAATGCTTATATATGCGTATTAATGCGCTGTGGGCGGATCACAATTTTGTAGACCAACAGTAGTTTATGGTACTTTAGGGTATATGAAATCGCTTTATACTAACACTTAAAAACCATGTTATTTTTATGTGTGTGTTAGATGTTTTTGTATGCTGCCAGGGAGATGAGGAATATGATGATTGAAAAACAAAACAACGAAAAATAGACAATTATTTTAAAACTATATTCATGCCAAACTACATATAGTTAAAGACAAATCAGATATATTTATCAATACCATTTACATGTTTAATGTTAGAACACTGAATATAATTGATTTATAAAGTAATATGATACGTCTACAACATTTTGTTTATGCTTTTGTTGGAAAATGTACTACCAATAATATTTATTTTACTCGTTGAAAAGGTAGGAATTAAAAATAAATAATCAGACAAAAACACTGGTCATATTTAGCACATATATACCAAGTACATGCAAGTCATTGTAATACCTCCAGAGTCAGCATGCGCACAAATAAAAACATGCACTCTCACTGAGTGTCATGCCTTGGTAACATTTTGTAGTGGGTTTTATAACATACCTACTTCTGGTGGAGGAAACGAAATTTGAACATACATGTCCTTAATTGTTCATTCTTGGATATTTTTTATCTTTAGATTACTTTATTTTGCATACACTGTATAAATATTGTTATATGTCCAATCATTTTTGACGAGATGCATCTTGATAAGTATTGAATTACACCTTCATTACAAATGTAGGTCAATGTGTCCTATATAGTATGTTTCACATATTTTGGTTATATTTTGTGGTTTCAGTTTATTTCTCAAAGTCACTTAATGATATAATCATCAAATTAAATAATTGAACATATTTCAATCAGTATCGAATGCCAGTTGATTAAAATCTGATCTCCGCTGTACTACGTGAATATTAGAGACCATTCCGGGGTCGCGTTATGGTGACCTTTGAATTAGCCAATGGAAATTCAACTTTAAGAAGTCTGAAAGTGAATTAGATCGTTCGGCACGCATTGCTGCTATCCCGTCATACTGTCAAGCCTCCTAAGCACCAAATACAGACGACTTCATCTCGCTGGCTGATAAAATTTCGATTATGATAATATCATGGGTCACTAAAACATTAACCTTGAGCGGTCGCTGTCAGATCCTCGTCTATGACATAGGTGAACTGATTGTAATCAGATTGTAAAATACGCTTGCAACTAAAGATCTTTTGCATTAAAGTCATGACAGCATTGGTATTTTATCTGTTGTATAATACTGGTATACCCGTAACCATGAAACTTTGAGAAAGGATGCATCTCGATGAGTTCTACAACCTCATCTTAAAAGTAGTTCAGTCCTACCCATATTTCACATGTCACTATCTTTGGTTCAAATTAACGTTTTTATTGTTCATACTTTAATCATTAAACAATGTGATTGTACATATCTCTAATAGTATTACCCAGTAAGGTCACTGTGACCTACACTGCACACATTTTTCTGGTTTATATTTAGTTGTTACATGTAGCCCATGAACACAAATATATTTAACATACTCTGTACATATTACCCTATACTGAGTCATCTAGCATATTGTTGATAACTAATCTTTCATTTCAGTAATAGGAGAATATTGACTTTACTGTATGATTCAATGACTTCGTTAAATTTATGTGTTTGATGTTCATTTCTTGCTAGAATTGTGAAAATGATAACAATATGCATCACTGTTATTACCACACTCTTACAACAAGAGATTCTCATCGTTACATATATTTGCTCTTTTGACCACATGAATGTTTGTCATGTTATGATTTATATTCTGCCAAGCAGCATGAAACTTGGTGAATGGGTGCATCTTGAAACTTCTACATCCTCTCTCCGGTGATAAGTCTCTGTGACACATGTTTCATGGTCAGAAACTTTTTAAAAATTTCTTGTTAAAAGTTGATTTATTGGCTCTGTTTATGTTGTAATCATAAAACTTGAAAATTGGATGCATCTCTGTTACTAACATAGCCTTCAAACCAAAGAAGGTCACCGTGACACGCATCGTATGTTTTATTAACATGGGTTAAATATTCTTCTTGATAATCACATTGATTGATCAGAGCTAAACCTATCCACATTCTAGCCGACAAAGAAAGCCTTTTTCTGAGCACTGCAGAAGTAGGAATAAATATATTTGTTTAATGATAAACTTCACATAATAATGACTATACATTGTATATTTGATAGATTATCATCTGAAGAGTAATTCAAATACAATGGCTTTCATCAACATAATCTGGCTTCAAAGGGTGGATTATTGGAGCAGATTTTTCAACCAGAATTTAATAACGATGATGCTTGTTTGTTTTGGTTTGTTCTTTTACAAAATACCAATACAATTTCTTCTGGGTCTTTTTGCGTTTTTTTTTTCTTAAATCGAAGTATGACCTTTACATAAGAAAAATGTTTTCTTTTATTCTTTAATATATTTTCTGCCCTATCAGAGTGGGAGGGTAGATTGTTGAGAGGGGAGATTGATTGTATGTATGTTGTTTTATAATGTGTCAGTACAATACTAGCTATATAGTGCCTGCACAAATTAATATTTCAGAGTTTAATATGGTTCAAAATATACAGACAAAAATTGCAATAAAATCCTATGTTAGAACATGAAATACAATTACTTTAGTCTGAAATTATTTTCTTCACGATAATATTTACAATGACTATTGCATACAAAAGTGAATTACATATATTATATATTACAACAAAGTTTCTTCAATTTTAATTTTGTACTGCATGCAGGTATAAATATTATAATATAAAAAATCACGAAGATTAAAAACTATTACCCTATCTCTGTTTCTAACGATTGGAAACGCTATAACTTTAATTGATTCTTCAAGGCAAAGCACGTTTTAGCTAATTATAATTTTGACAAATTATTATGTCACAGGTTTGGAGCTAACAGATACTAACTTTTACTTTCACAGCATAAATTTGTTTCAGTACGATTAATAAACTCTACCCGATAAAACAATTTGCAAGGATGAGCTCAAAATGGTATTGGTGGAAAATAGAAAAACCCCAACGTCTCCGCGCACAGATACGGAACGAGCAGTATTCGACCCAAAGCGATTACAGCAAAACTTCGATTATCCGTCAAGGTGCGGGACCGAGACCATAACGGATATGATAATAGACGGATAATAGAATATGTACATTAAAAGTTTTAAATAGACCGGACCATCAAAAAATCATATCTACATATGTACATATACATGTTTTTATTTACGTACAAAGCCCTGATGGTTAATAGAGACTGACGGTTAATCGGGAGCCAGATAATAGAATATCTACTGTAGCTAATTTACAAGCAGTGCAAATCGAGTAATTATTTGCCAGCGTATATAAATCTGTCCTGTAACATATTAGCAGGACTGCAGTAGGTTTTGCAGAGGATCTTTTTTTAAAGAGACAATAGATATACGCCCATTCAGAATAACGTTATCGTCGGTCACACTGGGCTTCAACACATTTATTTTGCAATGGATGACAGACACAGGAGATGACATATGAAATAAATAAATTGAATATTAGGAAAATCTTGAAAAATACACATCACTCGAAGATACAGAGAATAAATTCTGTCAGTGTTCTTATTGGCAATCTGTGCGTTGATTTTTTTTTTATCTGAGCGATTAAATGTGCATAATTTGGTAGATTTAAATAGAACCTGCCGCCAGCTAAATTTATGACCATTGGGTCTAAAGTATCACCTGCTGATAATCTTACTTAAAAAGAATTAGTGTCAGTCTAAAGCATATTGTGCGAAACACTAAATCCTGGCTGGTGAAAATATTTAAACAGCGGTTCCGGAGCTTTAGCATTTCTAAGAAAACAGGATATAGTTAAAGAGAGAAGCTGATTGAAACCAAAGCTATTTTATCAACACGCCTCTCAATATAGCAATACAATCACGGAAGCCAATTCTAATTGAATCACTGTCAAATAAATTTATTCGTTGTATTAAAGCGATCAATGTGTTTGGTATAAATGAGAGAATCGCGTGAATCGATTCACATTTAAATCGGAAGAAGTGTCAGAGCGAACCCGGTGGATGACCATCTCTAATAGCAAAGACAGAGAGAGTCTGGAATCCTGAAAAGACGTATCTCGAAAAGAACAGTTGCCGATGTTGATATTTTTTTCGGTGTAAGGTAAGGATGTTTACATTACTTTGTTTTACATCCATGACTTTTTGCAAACCAAATTGTCGATAAGATATCATAATTTACTTAAAAATACTATAGATGGGTCGGTTATTGTCGCACTTTAGACTTTTAAAAAACACTAAAGAACATAACTTCTGTCGACTTTGAATAGCAAGAACTAGGTATTTTCACAACATCGAACCCAGATAACAGATAAGCGAAACGAGTACATCGGCACTGCTGTAATTAGACACCTTCGTGATTGTCATCATATATTATTTGTGAAATAATCAAGGGAAGTTAATTGGCAAAATCATAATAATAAACGAATCAACTCCTTGTGTATCAGAGAATGCTTACTGCATACAATTTCTTAATTACGCGTTTCTTTCTCATTTTCTTTCGGGAGGAGGGGTATATGAAAGGTCAGTAAGATTTTTAACATTGGCATAATTCCAGTAACACCGCTTAATACATGTCTGTCTCAATTTTGAAATTTTGCATAAACAATGAAGAATTAAAACTTATTCTAAAGAACAATGAAATTGCAATTACAACACATTCTGTTCAGCAGCTACAATTCATAGAAGATGTACCTCTTTCACCAATCAATCGTCATTTTTTAGAAGGGACTATTTTCTTTCAAACAGAATTCGTGACCATCTTTTAAGTGTTTATATTAAACATATTTTGGTTAGGAGTTCAACTTGAAATAAAGTCTCTATTGATGAAAAAGTGTTGCACAAAGTGGACTGACAAAGTTTACACTTTTGCTGTTGTAGGAGTTGTTGAGTGTACTGGAGTCCCACAGATGCCAGTGCAATTATTACACTTGCATTTCGCTAATCAGATGTAAATTACACTCTATAGCACAGACTCTAAATGATTAAAACTTGGTTGATTACCTTATGTTTTAAATGTTACACATAAAGGAACAGATTTATTCCATTGGTCTTCAGTCACTAAAATTTAACAATCTGCATAATAGAGTAAAGCTGAATCCTATATGTAACAAGTGGATATTACACAGTGCAGTTGGGTGTATATTAGACGCAGCTACACTGACATGAGTGTAAAAACGGTGAATACGATTTGTATATATTCTGTATCAGAGCAATTACGAATGACTTGAATGAAGTTGTTGAATAACTGGCATAAAACACATATGAAGTAAAATGTTAAAAGGTACTTAGAGACATTGTTTAGTATCTGAGGTCGACCTTTGTGTTGAAATATAGAACAAATAAAGAAATACATTTAGTAATTTCGCCAATGTCAAATTACGCGAATATGTTATACTTTACACTATAGTCAACATCATGTTTTATCTATCATGTCATTATGTAATTTATATTACGTTGGCAAGAAATATCTTATAAATATTTTTTTTAAATCATAAAACATTTATCCATGTATCAACCCACCAGTTTATCTCTCTTACAAAAGAGCTATATTGACCTCGTAGTTATTTAGCTGACGAGCTATGTTTACCTTCTTGAAATTAAATCAGATGGCCTGTTCCAACATTGACCTTATGACTTTGCCAATGGTGTGTTATTACATTTGTGTGCATTCTCTCCTTAGCAATGGCTATGACAAATAAACACACAAGTTCTTTGTCTTCAATAATAAATACATGATGATTGTAATGTTGTTTTTTCATGAATTTAGGTATGACTTGCTCTGTTCCAAATCCTTATAAAATGAAAGGATTCTTTTTGTAGCAATCCCTTTACGGCTTGATTGATCTTTTTGGCAAATATAATAAAAATAAATACACCAGTTGAGGTGTACAATAAATTACGCATTTAAATCAAACAAAAATTTTAAAATACAAGAGAGAGAGAGAGAGAGAGAGAGAGAGAGAGAGAGAGAGAGAGAGAGAGAGAGAGAGAGAGAGAGAGAGAGAGAGAGAGAGAGAGAGAGAGAGAGTACATGACATGGAGTACATGTTTCGTACTTAATTTTTATGCTGGTTAGTTTGTATGAGGAGATGCTCAAATACGCTTTATTTCTCATGTTCGGGACCTAACATTTAATTTTTGGGTGGAGCAGCTCTAGAATATAACTCGTTTCTTATAGCTCGCGATTATTTGGTTTTTCAACTGATATTATGAACACAACTGGACCTTCTTTATACAATGCAGAACATGAATATATTGTACAACTTATTCCAAGTCCGAAAATTTGTTTTTCCCCAAAACATCACAGTCTACCACCAAAGCCACCCCAAACAATAAATGGCTGATATCGTTAGATACACCACCAGTGGAATAACTTTCAATATATTGTTTGAAGTTGCTCCAATTTCCAAGTGGAACTGTTACCTACTCGCCAGATTTTGTCGGTCTCACTACTTTATTATGTGTTTTTAAATCCTTTAGCACATTACAAAATAAAATAAATTTACTGTATCAGTAAGACTCGTCGATATCATTTACATATTTTAAAAGATGAAAAATTCAACACCACTTAAGCTATGAAGAAAATTGGTGAACGCTAATGCGATTTTTTTAAAATCATAATGAATACAGGCACAAAGCTACGTTGAACTGAATTGAACAATAATCAGAAACGTGATTTACCGGTAAATATTTAACGAATTTAGCATGAAAGCAGTATTGTCAGTATCCATAGATCCTAAGCATTTATTCAAAAACATGAATGGAATAAATTGTAAAATTGTAATTTGTTGATTTCAAACATAAAAGGATGCACGCCAATGCTTTAAAAAGGATTAGACTCGAAAGCAAGCTAGTTAAAACAGTGAGTTGCGATAAAGGAATCAAGTTAGTATTTTGCGTAAGTAAATATACAGATTCGTAAATGACCAAATCGACAGTTTGAGGATTCTTTAAATGTAAGAAGGTGAGTTTTACGTGGCAAAATAAGAGAATTTATGTAGAACTAAGATTGATTAAAATCAGAACAAGGTGATTTTGTACATGAAGTCATAACATTAGAATCAACGACATGAATGAATAAATTAGACCAAACAGCATGAACAAACACGGTAAATTGATAAAACAAATACCAATTTTATGCAGCCGTTCTGTTGTCTTGTTGAGAGTAACTGAATTTATCAGTCATAGAGTATTCGCATAATCTTTTTACCATAAACAATTGAATTTAAGACGTCTTTACTATGATCTGTTGATTGCACAAATATCATTAAACTATGGAAACACATTAAATAATTTAGACAAAATGGAACCTACTATAGTGAAACAAAAACATGCGCGATCTTGCACATTGCACAAGCAAAGGAGAAAAGGGTTTCCAAATGTAGGTCTTATGCCAGGCACGTTGTCCGGCACGTTGATGACTATTGTCAACTTACAAGGTAAATATATATTACCAGAGGGGTAGCGAGGGTGTGGCAAGAAACCAAACTCAAAGTGGGCGCAGCTTGAAGGGGGCGCAAATTCTGTGAGCAAAACATAGTTTTTTGTATACTTTCAAAGTTTTGATAATGGCGCAATTTTAGTTCTTGCTATGGGCGCCACATTGATAGAGGCACAATTTTAGTTCTGGCCATAGAACACAATTAATTTTACTATACGGTCTCTACATTTGTTCCTCAGTACTGAACTTTCCACTGTGTGACAATCAATACAAATCATATGTTAATCTAAAATACCTTCAAAGATGACTTAACGGTTTAGTTCTTGTCAAGGGTTGACCTGCATTTTTTGAGAGGCTGAATTGTAAACAAAACACCAGGCAACGGAACACAGATTTCACTTCCGGATCATCACCATGACCTTATTACTCAATGTGCACTGTCGCCGAAATACACACAGACAACCACACCATAAGATCACATTTTAAAGAATAATCAATTGCCTTTAAATCCTTACCAAGAATGCCAAAATCTAACTCTAGTATCACCACCAAATTTAGACCGGAAAAAGTGATCTAAAAATAGACTGGGACTACATTCGTGGGTACTGAACCGGATTTTATTAATTGTGTACCGATTCCTGAAAGGGTCAATGTTTTTGTCAAACTTTTATATTTGCATTTTATTTTGCATGCCACTACTGTTTCAACTTCAT
The DNA here is from genome assembly GCA_016746295.1 of Potamilus streckersoni. Classification (NCBI taxonomy): domain Eukaryota; kingdom Metazoa; phylum Mollusca; class Bivalvia; order Unionida; family Unionidae; genus Potamilus; species Potamilus streckersoni. The sequence continues at coordinate 158,038 of JAEAOA010001928.1, forward strand.
ACATAAAGTCTTTTGAGATTTCCTTGCAAGCAAGACATGTGACAGCTGTCAGAAAGTGTGTAGTGCTGGTGTTCTATAGGGTGCAATTTGAGGTCCAATTGTTCTTAAGAAACCAAAACTAAATTTGCTATATCTTCCTTAATTATAGGAATTTTCAATGCAGTAAAAACCTAATTGTAATACTTGATAAGGCCTGTCTGAAAATAGTCTTGAAATTTAAAAATATTGATATATTAAATTTTAATGAAAATTTAAAAAAATATATAAATTTTAAAAACTTTTTATTTTACAAAAAATAAATTTTCATACAAGTTATGACATTCAGTTTGACAAATTTAAGGCAGCAATGTTGATTAATGAATGGTCTTTAAAACAAATGGTAGTTTAGGTCTGTACAACTGATAATATTAATCCCAGGGGTACTGAAGCATGATAGCTCACAGTGATTTTGACAGCAAATTACAATATGCCTATCCAGAAGCATATAGGTGTACATACTAAAGAAACAATGACAGGTACTATGTTCCACATTTATTGTTTCAGGTACTTGGACAGTTGTTTGTATAACTAATATCCCACTCAAATTTAAAGTTTTGATGGGACCACTACCATGTTTTATAGCAAATATGCATTCCATTTTAATGCCGATAACTACAAAAATCAACAATGCAATATGAAAATACAGTTTCACCTTACTGAAAAAAGATGCGAATCTCTCTCATGAAGATCTAAGCCATGTCTTTGAGATGCTGTATATCAGTGTACTGATATGAACTAATCTTGGTCACTTATAGCAGCACACTGCACATGTCCTTATGAGACCTTGCTATCACCATTGGACTACTGGAGAGCTTCCAAATTGATCCAACTCTAATACTTTGTTTCAGATACCAGACTAGACCTGAAAATATATAACATGTTTCACTTAATTCTAAAAAAAAGGAAGATGTAGGCAAATGAAGTTAAAATGTGTTAGATATGGTGATTTCAATATAACATTCGGTTGCAAATATGGTTAAAAAAGGTAAACTTGATAGAGTGACACTCAAAGATGTGAAGCAATGGTATGTATTAAAGTGACAAATGCATCCTAAAATAGAGAAGTTTCTACAAGCATTTTAGAAATTAAGTAAATAACAATCATTAGTAATGTTCGCAAAGTTAATCGGCGAATGTTGTATACGTTTACACTATAGTCAACACATGTTTTATCTATCATGTCAGTATGTATTTATATAGTTGCAAGAAATATCTTAATAAAATTTTTTTAAATCAAATACATTTATCCATGTAGCAAACCCACCATTTATCTTTGACAAAATAGCAAATGTGCCACAGATACTATAGTGACACTATGTTATATCTCAAAATTAAATATTGCATTCCAACATACTTAAACTTGCCAATGGATGTTTTACATTGTGTGCATCTCTTATGCAATGTCTTGCATAAAATCACATGTCTATTACTTCATAAATAATCTGTTGAATATTATGTTGTTTTTCTGAATTAGGTGACTTGCTCTGTACCAAGTCTTATAAGTCAAGATTCTTTTGAATGCAATCCTTTGCTGAATTGATCTTTTGGCAAATAACTAAAATAAATACACATTGGGTGTACATAAATTACGCATTAATCAAGAAAAATTTAAATACTATGAGGAGATTTAAGTAGAGAGAGATCAAGAAGAGTAGAGATTGAGAATGGTACATGAGACAGAAGAGAAGATTTGAGTTCAAGAGAGATAAGAGAGAGAGTACATGACATGAGTACTGTTCGTACTTAATTTGTAAGCTGGTTAGTATATATTGGAATCTCAAAACGCTTATATTTCCATGTCGACTAACATTTTAATTTTGGTGGCACTTAGAATATAATCTTCTAAGCTCGCGATATATTTAGTATTATCAACTGCATATATAACACACTGACTTCTAACAATGCAGAACATGAATAATTGTACAAACTATTCCAAGTCCAAATTTGTTTTCCAAAAATCACATCTACACAAAGCACCCAACAATAAAATGGATGATTCGTTAGTACCACATGGAATAATTTGCTTATTTCTTGAAGTTGCGTCAATTTCCAGGTGGAACTGTTTACCTACTCGACCTGTATTTTTCGTCTACACTTATTATTAATGAAGTTTTATAAATCCTTTGATCATTACAAAATACTAAATAAGTTTACATATAGTAGCTCATACATACATATTTTACAGAAGATACCCAATTCAACACATTAATATAAAAATGTGAACCCTAATCATTTTCTTAAATCTAATAACGGACAAAGCTAACGTTGAATATTGACAATAATCAGATATATTACCGGTATATTTAACGAATTACATGAAAGCATATTGTCATCTGATCAACATTTAACAAATAATCATCATTGTAGAATTGTATTTGTGATTCAAATAAATGATGCACTGCCAATGCTTTAAATAGATAATCCAAAAATATTAATATGTGATTGCGATAAGGGATCAATTATTTTTGATATATTTACAGATTTTAAATGCAAATCACAGTTTAGATTTTTAAAATTAAGAAGGTAGTTTTTACGTTGGCAAATACATTGAATTTTTAAGCAATAAGATTGATAAAATCAGAAAGTTTTGTATATGAGTCATAACATTAGAATCAACGACATGATATGTAATTATATGAACCAATCAGCATACAAAACTGTAATTGATAAAACAAATCCTAATTTTCATGCAGTCTGTCTTTTCCTGTTGAGAGCGTGGGTGCCACTTTGATAGCGGCGCAGTTTTAGTTCTTGCCGTGGGCGTCATATGTCCTAGGTATCTCTGATCATGTGAAATTCAATGGCTTTTAAAAAACCATTTGTCGGAATTCAAGAAGGATTTAAGTACTGGTTTATTTTAAGGACTTTATATACTGCTCATGAAATTCAATGACTTTTCAAGGCTGATATTTTCAGCTTAACAACACTGTCTTGGGTTCACATTTAAAATGTTATGACATTTGTATGGTGTTTTAATTTAACAGCACTGACTGTACTTTGGCATTATTTCCTTGGTTCACATTAACTTTAATGACATTTTTGGTGTGTTTTAATTTAACAACACCCATTATAATTTTCCCCCAAGGATTACACCAAGTTTGCATGATATTTTTATGGTGTTTTACTTTTAAAAATATCTTTTTTGCATTATTCCCTGGGTTCACATTAATTCTTAAATTTTATTTGCCAAACAAAAAGCCGACCAAAGTTTTACTGCATACAAGCTTACTGAATGTTTAAACATAATTACATACCTTTTTAGTGTGTAGTTTTGATTAAGAAATTCTACGCTTAAACTGTATACACTTTTATAAAAAAGACAATTTAGTTGACACAAATATATAACTTAATTGTCTTTTTTTTAAATCTCAGGTCCATTTAACATGACAACCGTTATAATTTTTTTTATCTTATACAATAAGACGTCAAGCTAATGCTAAAATAATCACGATTTAGACTAGTGTTCCCTGTTACTGATTATGCAGAGTAAAAACCAAGAATTAGCTTGAAACATGGCAACGGACTTGACTCTGCTATTACGCTCTTTTGTACCATTTCATTTTACGACGTTTCTGTGCCACTGTAGTCATATGCTATCATCTCTTGTTAATGTAAATGTAATTATAAAATTTTACAATGGTCAAGTAGTTTTATACGGAGAAATAATACCGTCCAGTCTGACTGATCCAATATTTTTATTGGTAATTTGTGAAAAAATATCCTCAAGCATGACTGGTCTAAAGTTTCATATTGATCTTTTGATGTTAACGTATACCAATACGGATATAAAAACACAAAAATATTAATGGTCGGGGAATTTCAATAATTTTTAAAACACGTACAGGTCTTGTTGCCTAGTCATTTTAAATTGTGACTTTAATAATCTCGTATCTTTATAGGATGTGATGGTACATAAATATGAGTGGTACAAAACAGTTAAAATATTTCAACTAATGGAAAAATATTTTGCTGAGATTCTAAATGTAATCTCCCCCCCCCAATGTTCTAGATCATTGAAAAACAATGGTCACGTATAAATTCACTTAGGGTTGGGATAGAATCAAAAATATTGTAGTTTTTGTGAAACGTTTGTGTCTTTTGGTGAATACCAAGGCTAGCTGCTAGATCTCAGTTTGCTAGCTTACCGTACACTCAGGCAGAAAGGGCCCGTGTTCGAATCCTACCATCGAATCAGCTCAGACCGGCAACTGCGGTGTGGCGTTCCCATTTTCTCAGCACTACAACGTGCTTCAAGCATAAAAGTTCATATCAAAGCCATTTTATTTCATTGTCCTGAATTTTACTGTAGTTAGTTGCAGAATTACCCTATCATAAGAATTTTTCCAGGACTATTGGTAAATTCTCTGCTACATTTTTTTTCAACAGAAAGTTGATGTTAACTTTATTTGATCACTTGCAAACCTCATGAATTTACGGTAACAGATTCTGACGAGATTTTTCGCGATCTCAATCTATGACAGCTGAATGACCGAAGTTTCTCCATCGCTGGAATTTCCCTTTTAATATAATATCAGAATTATAAAATAACTTGTTGAATATTGCTGGTTGTCCATCAATGAGAAATTGCATTTGTTGAGTGCCTTAAGCGTTGTTTCCAAATTCTGTTTAGTGTGCTGTTCAATTCTTGTCCTTAGATTTTCAGGACTATTGGAAAGATAAAACCAGCAAACAAATATGAGGGTCTACGTCTCAGATATTATTACAGTAAAACAAACATGCAAAGCATGGTTTTATCTGTGTAATCTGCAAAAGAGCGCCAAAATGCGCGCTGTATTCCCTAGAACAGAATATCGGAACAACGATACCTTGGTCCTGATATAAAAATTGCTTTCGAAGCATTTTTCTGGATTAAACGCTGGTTTTCCCCCATAATAAAAAGGTCTTATCAGATCGATACAGAGATACGGTCTCAAAAGGAAAAGAGTCAAGCCAACTATAATTACAAACATATCTATCTTTTTGGTCCGACGTAATTGACAGCTTTAAATACACCATCACCGTCGTTAATGAACAAACAGTTTTCCAATATACATCTTCTAGACACTCTATACCCTTATATACTGTAAATCTTCGACTGTTTTTTTTTCTTACCGTTCTTTCTCAACTGTTGTTGCTTTTCTTCTTAATGATAAGAATTCAATTTGGTCTTTTATGGTTAGACCCAAATCAATATGTAAAAGTATCGGAATTTTTGCACTGAAATACAAATTATGAATTAATAATAAAAATATTTGCTGTCCGAAACATTTAAGAGGGAAGCCATACGAGTTTTTTTAATTGCGAATTTCACGATTTCATTGCATAAGAATTATATCTCTTTTGTTTGCTTAGACGTTCGTTTTATAGATAGCCAGTCCATATCTAATATTGTAAAGCGATTAGAGCTTCTAAAGATTAGGCGCTATATAAAGTCCTCGTTTTTATTATTATTATTATTATTATTATTATTATTATTATTATTATTATTATTATTATTATTATTATTATTATTATCATTATTATTATATGTACCTCCTTGTCGGGTTCACCATAGCAGTGGAAGTCTCTGTCAAATGTATTCTCAAGTTCGAGGTCAATCCTACGTTATCAAGCCCAAATGTGTGCTGATAAATGTCATTCGGACCACCTCGGCGAAATTACTAAACAAGAATTGAAAACGCATGGAATAATTTTTCATTCGCAGCTTCTTGGTCAATCTTATGGTCAGTTCATTCTTAGAAACGAAGACAAGCAATATTTTGTATGAACCAGTCTAGCATTCAGTACACCCTTTACATAACAGGAGGGAGGTGTGTTGTGATCGTGGTACTCTCACCCAAGCAGCTGTTTTTAACTTTTTGAAGTTTATGGAGTAGATATTGAGACAAACCAGACATAATTGAGTTACAATAGTCCAATCTAGAAAGTAGTGAGGAACACACTAGTATTTTAGTGGCATTAATTGAAAGATAATTGCGAATGGAGCAGATGCATCAAGGCCTTGTTTGAAATGTTGCACTTACACCATGGCCCTGTTATAAATTTGCCATTACATCATGGACCTATTAGAAAGTTGCCCTTGCATCAATGCCTTGTTTGAAATGTTGCCCTTACACCATGGCCTTGTTTTAGATTTGCCTTTGTATCTTGGCTCTGTTTGAAAGTTGCTCTTACATCATGGCCCTGTTATAAATTTGCCATTACATCATGGACCTATTAGAAAGTTGCCCTTGCATCAATACCTTGTTTGAAATGTTGCCCTTACACCATGGCTTCGTTTTAGATTTGCCTTTGCATCTTGGCTCTGTTTGAAATTTACCCTTACATCATGGTCCTGTTATAAATTTGCCCTTACATCATGTACCTATTAGAAAGTTGCCCTTGTATCATGGACCTGTTATAAATTTGCCATTACATCATGGACCTGTTATAAATTTGCCATTACATCATGGACCTGTTATAAATTTGCCATTACATCATGGACCTGTTATAAATTTGCCATTACATCATGGACCTGATAGAAATGTGCCCTTGCATCTATTACATAGGATCACAAGTAATTTTTCTCATCCAAACAGATCTGACATCAATAATATTGATGAAGACTATCTTGAACTTTAAACCTTTATAAGAATGCATTTAATTTTTATAACTTTAACGCTAAAATCTATGTGTGTATGTGTGTGCGCATGACTTTCATTTTCAACGTAGCTTTAACAATTTTTCAATCGTATCGCTAAAATGTCTGCAGTGTGGCAGTTAATAGTAATAGCTAGCACTGGGGCATCAAGCAGCAGACATGTGGCATGATGTACCACTCAGTTGCATTATCCTGACACCTGACCGACCAGTTCTAACACTAACCTCTTAACGCTGAGAGTCTGCGAGGCAGCTGTTGGTACCATTTTTATGTCTGTTATGATTCGGTCATGGTTCTAACTAAATTATATCATCTAGCTTAATGTTTCATTGTTTCCAGGGCCTAAAAAGGTATTGTTTCAGTTTCTTGCGGATAAATATATATTAAATACATCGCATTTACACGTAGAAAATGTATCAGATACTCCTAAGAAATTTGAAATTAAACAATTTTACAATTGCAAAACTACGCGAATTGTCCTAAAAGCCAAAGCTCTGCGATTATCTTTTTCCCCCCGACGCATAATTTGAATGATGATCTCAATAAATCACAAACGAGGTGCAATAAATTTACGAGTACATTAGAAAATGAAGTGTTACAAAAACACTTTGTATGAAATATAAAGACTTTCTAGAGTGACATAAAATAATTGATTTCTGATACATTCGTTAAAAATAAGGACATGTCGATCTCGAATCAGTAGACGACTCCTCTCTACAATTCTAATTAGTGTTTTATTCACAGCTTATCTCAAGATTGTGTTGGGAATGTGCAGCACGAAACTGGAATTCGGTGCTTCTTCTTGAATCTATAAATTGTATTAAAACAACTAGAATTTTGAGAGAGGAAGTTTCCATAGTTTCGGATCAGTCCTCATAGTCAGCATTTTAATATAATTCCCTCTGCATTTACAAATCAGTACTAATCACGTACAACTGAAGTGTCATTTACATTTACCCAATTTGCGAGTCACAAAGAATATCATTTCAATGATGTGTATTTGTACGAATCTCTATGTCTAATTTGATCGTAAAATGAATAAGTTGGATTTCCAAATCAAATCTAACTGGATTTTTCCACTGAACCGGTAACATTTATTATTCCACAGATCGTATTACCTTCAAAACCCAGGATTCTTTAAACTAGTACATCGAGTGATAAAAATCCATTAATAATGGTGTTAAGGGGATGGATAACATATTCTTTAAAAAAAAACCACGTGAATCAGAAAGAAGGTGCCATTACAGTGATTAATGCCCTAATGAAACAATAAGATAGATAATATAACCTTCGCACACAGTTATTTACTGAGATTTTTCATGCAAGCAATTGATCGTCACCAGAGCAAGCATCAAATTACAAAACCTTATGTAAAAAAGAGTTTCAGAACTCATACAATATCATTTTGCTAAGATCCATTTAATTTACAATTTGTGGCGTTCGATACGCATTCCATATTGCATTCCTATTCCTTCTTTCCGAACGAAATATATATGTAATTTTCTGTATGTGTTCCTCATGTATGTGCATATGCATAAGCTTCAATAGCACATGAGCACGACACTGGCTATAAAGTGCCGATCAAAAGCTAGTTAGCAAACATTGAAAAATTTGACACATTCTGGAAAGTCCCCAGCGAGTCAACCTCTTCCATCCTACAGTAAATATATACTTTGTGATAAACACTAAAAGGCAAAAATATTACACAAACCCCACAAAAACGAAGAAGAGTCAAAGATTTAAAATTCAAGGAGAACCTCGCTTATGCATGTACTAGTCTTAAAAAGTCCAAGACCTTCTCAGCTAGAACAGCATCCCAGAATGCACCATGTTCAAGTTTACCTCTATTAGTTGTATCGTACGAGATGCAGGAGATCCTATCTGGCATCCATGCATCCCCTATGGAGGATATATGTCCAAAAGAATTTGGGACTTTATGGACACAGTTTAAAAATATGTTTTTTCACGAGAGTTTTATGTGATATAAGCAATAATATAACATATCCATACTCAAGAGTTTATTTTATTATATGAACACCATCGTTACATATTATATATATATATATATATATATATATATATATATATATATATATATATATATATATATATATATATATATATATATATATATATATATAGAGAGAGAGAGAGAGAGAGAGAGAGAGAGAGAGAGAGAGAGAGAGAGAAAGAGAGAGAGAGAGAGAGAGAGAGAGAGAGAGAGAGAGAGAGAGATTCAAAAGATTATCTTATGATATTGGCATTTTTCCAAAATAAAACATACACGTTCATTATTTTAACACTTGTAGACATCATACAGAGACCCTTGCTTTTATTTATGACAAAGTGTCTTGGTACGTCTCTTTTTAGTGGCGTGTTGATCATTTTACAGTTAATTTGCATATTCAAACCAAAATCCGTACAATAAAACTAGTATTAAGACAAATTTTAAGATCGCTTGTTAGTGGTTTCCCTCATTCATGTTATAAAATTGGTTCATCTGTTTTCGTATACTTATAACTAGCACGAGGCAGCACTCACTGTTATGAAGATTCTGTTTAAACGGGATTACTGTGTCATAAATTTATCAATGTTGTAAATATATTCCCATCTAGGGCAAGATAATGTTTAGTTTCATTGCTCTAACCCTCCATCTACTATCCTTTGCAGCAGCTCACAAAAAACTGCTAGACAGCCTTCGGTTATTATAATGTCACTAGATTTTCTATGATACCTGTTGGTACAAGACATAAATAGAATTAGAGGCAACACGGAATCATATGTCTGATGATAAACAACAAGATCAGAAGAGCTATTAGTGTGGCTTGTATACGACATGAAAAAGTTGATAACAAGTATTTTGGATAATTAATATCGATCTAAAGAGGATTCACTGAATATTGATATAAGTCGTTTGGCTGGCCTCTGAACTTTTCTAGAAATCTGCTGTCCAAAGACAAATTTTATTGGATTCAACATAAACCAGCTTTAAGCTTACACGGGAAAAGAAAAACAAAAGCAAAAAAAAACAAAAACCACCAAAAAAAGCAATTGCTGAGTTCAGCCTTTTTGTTTTCCCTGTGAAATGATGAGAAAAAAACAGATCTGTTTTCCTCACTTGCACTAAAACTTTTGTAATTTCATTCCGTTGCAATTATTTCTCGACAATGCATCATAACGTGGATATTTCATATGATGTGTCCAAACTAGTGTGTAACGAAACAAAGACTGTGTTGCTTTTAAATGATACAATACGTTTCATTTGAAAAAATGTTGGACAATGAAGGAATTATTTAAGGAACTTCGTGCAGTGACGCCAGAATGAAAGTAAGCCTTGAAAATACCCGTCATATAAACGATGAAAATATTCGTTTTTATCTGCTCGTGATTTACTTGCATCTCAATCTCTTCCTAGAAATGGATAATAATAATAGTCAATGAATTAGATGATTTTCAAGATAATGGAAAGTCGGTCCAGTTTACTTGGTTACAATTGATAACAGTTTGAGCAAACAGTGAATATCTATATCGGTATGTTATCAGCTATGTAACATGTATGGATTATAACAGGCATTTAGGTTAGGAAAACTGTTTTACAATGAAAGCCCCAATTATATTTTGCACTTCTTTTTCTATATAGTAGCTATGTCATTAGAAAATTGCCTGGTTTTAATACCGGTATCATAACACGTAATATTTTAACAATATCAAAATTTATTTCCTTTCCACCTTTGCTGCATAGTTGTCACAATAGTTTCATGCCAACTAATATTTTATTAATACATTCAACTGTACTACCTCTAAACATTTTGAGAAATTTTTCCAACGTACACATTCAGCAGGTTTCATTTAAAAAAAGGAATATTTTGCTTCCTGAAAGAGCATTAGTGTTAGCTATAATATGCCTAAATTGAGCTTTCGCAGGTTTTTACTGTTTGTATTAAAATTTTAAGTTAAAAACAGTTATTATTATTCTTATTCTTCTTCTTCTTCTTCTTCTTCTTCTTCTTCTTCTTCTTCTTCTTCTTCTTCTTCTTCTTCTTATTATTATTATTATTATTATTATTATTATTATTATTATTATTATTATTATTATTATTATTATTATTGTTGTTGTTGTTGTTGTTGTTGTTGTTAAATTATAATATTTACAGTATGATGGCTGGTATAAGTCAGCACGTCCATTACTGGAATAATTCCACTCCCCAGTCTGCCAAATGATTGGAACGAACTAAGAACATTTATAGCTTAGGACACGATTAGGAGAGTGCCTTACAAATGCAGCGATTTGTTTGTGTAGGGAGCTTTCGATTTAACCTAAACACCCTTCGGCTGACCGACTTTTCCAACAAGGATGTGGCCCATTAACGTTGCCTTTCTCGTAGATCATGCATCTGTAACTACTTCAAGGATGCGGGGTCGTATACGTTTTAAAATCACAACCAATATTACACATAAAGGGGTAAAATCAGGCAGGTAGTTTTTGTCACATGTCTGTCGTAGACTATGAGATTGTGATGTAGTAATTCCAAACCTAACCTTACTATTCTATTATTCTGTGAAGAGACTACAGAGCTTACTTTATTTTGATAAGTTTATTACAAAAGCAAATAGTTTGTAAACATAATTGTTGCTGGAACAGACGCTTACTGGATCCTTTTATCATCCACTTTATTTGAGGTTATTTTAAATGTTACCCAAATCACAAAACCTTGGATCATAAAAATAAGTTTTAAGACACTTGTGTCAAGCGCATTTGGTAAATTATCTTAAAATCAACTGTTCCATGTCATTATTCATAGTTCATTTATGGCTTTGATCCGCTTTTAAGTAGCTAGCATCTTTGCTAGCCAAGGTTTCTTTATGCAAACTGTTAAAATGGTCCATCCTTTTGCGACCATTTCTGGGATTTCTCACAAAAACAAAGAATATGGTCTCTTTGGTTCTCAAATGTTTTTAAATATGCTCACTCTAACAAGTTGATCTCGAACAAAACAGACGTGGATCAATGATCGGAACTTTTCGCCTGTTTTATTCTTGTCTGCTCCCTCCATAGAGATGGTGTGGATACTCAACTCTAGAAAGAGGTTCTTGACGGTTATCGAACAAGGTTCTTTGGCTAGAAGACCCACAAGAACATCGTACACAAAAATATTTGCATCAAAAGATAAGTATTCAGTGTTTCTGAGTGAATATTACATTCTTAATCAAATGCTGAAAAAGAATACGAACCTGAAAAAAAAATGCCTGAATCTTTATGAATGTTTTGGACGACTACTGTTACATTAGATGCAACCATATTTGGACTAGTCAACCAATAATGGATATTCAGTTGTTTACATCGCCTGGTATGGCGTATTCACTCTTCGTGATCTGTTTATGACGTATGCCTGCGCGTTATGACGTAGACGCTGATTATTATGTGCTCATTTTTATCTCCGTTACAATGTCAGAATCGTGCAATATTTTACGATACTAAACACCTTGATACTGAAGGCACGTCTAGTATAGTGTATTAGGAACTACTTAGTAGACAAACTACATACACTCATGTAGTAGTTGATACAGGTTTGGGTAGAATAAATTTGTTTATAAATTAACTAAACTATCTCTTTCCTCAATTTTGAAAGTATAGATGATACAGTTAACTAAATAGACGAGTTGGTAGAGGCAGAAGCGAAATTTTCAAACAAACACACGAATGAACGTGGTATTCACAATGTCAACAACAAACCTGAGAGACACAGAAATAAAAAAATAACGTTCTGATCATTGAAACAGTTATTTAGAATAAGCATTCGTATCTTATTGCAAACAGAATGGTTTAGATTATGACCGCTGCTCTCTATGGTCTATAAAACTATAGCATAGTAAAGCATATATATTGCATAATAAATCACACACACCAATATATATATATATATATATATATATATATATATATATATATATATATATATATATATATATATATATATATATATATATATATATATATATATAAGAGGTACCATTTTACAAATCTTTCAAAATATTAGATTTGAGAAAAATGCAACTGAAGGCTTTGATAGGAAACTGAGAGCTTCAGATCCAACAATCACTATAAACTGCCACACTGCAGACATCGTAGCGATATGACTGAAAAATTGTTAAAGCTTCGTTAAAAATCATAATCACATGACATCACATCGCATCAGATTCAACAAGCCAAGACTACGAAAAGGTGTTTTTCCGCTAGCTAAATGGACTGTCACACAACAGTGCTTTGTAATTTTCCCCGTAAAACTATTTTGATACAATGTTAGGCAGACAATAAAAGACACACACAGTATGATACAGGTGATCGTTGTGATCACTACAACAGCGAGATGCAAGTTACACGGCATAAGCATGTCTTCTTGAGCTGGTAATAAGAATGGTAATAAATATGCTCTTGAATTTCCTCAAAAGGTACTTTCTTAGTTCTGCAAATCCAAATGACATGTCCTGTAAAACATGATAAACATCAAAACTGTATTGGAATTTCGAGCACATTTCCAACTGAAATCTTCACTGAATTGACCCAATAATCCAGTCCATCATAATCAGAAAAGCAGAATTTAAATGGATGAATATATAAACAAAATGCATATATTCTAGACCAAATGGAAAACTAGTTGCAATGCGCATTCATTCACAATATGACACTCAATTTCAATTTATAGTAGACCAAAGGCCAATTCTTTTTAAAAACTTTTATCGAGCTGGCGATGAAATTCAATGGTCGCTGGGGCCCCGAGTGGCCGAGTGGTCTAAAGCGCTGACCGTTACGGATCACAGCCATCTCACCTCTGTCTGCGTGAGTTCGAGTCCAGACTCGGCTAACGTGGGTAAGTGAGAAAGCCTGCCAGTAGCTTCTCGTGGGTCGGTGGTTCTTTCCTGGGTTTTCCAGGGTTCTTCCTCCACCATTAATACTGGCCGCCATATATAGCCTATATTGTGCTGAAAAATGGCGTTAAACCAATCAACAACAACAACAACAACAATGGTCGCTGGACGGTGCTATGTGCGCATTAATATTGTTATTGTGTATTGATGACTATAGTTGTGTATTTATTTTTGATATAGCATAAATTCAGTTACTTTGTTTCTTGTAGCACTGTTATTTTTAGTTTTTCATCTTTTTTGTCGAAGATCAATGCAAATGATGACTGAAATGACGACTTAAACGATATTTACCGCCCGGTACACGATCTGAGCAAGCAACAGTGTTGTTTACTGACGTCACTGGAAATAATTTTTTCTCATTTTAGGTCAAAACTACTGAACTTTTGACTTTATTTTTCCTTTGCCGAAAACGTGTTTCCTAATCGTTATGATCGTTTCCAAAAGATGTTTTTAAATGGGATGTTTTCATTAAATCGATTGTGAACATAAATATCACTGTTTGATAATATTTATGAACATGCTTTTTAATTTAATTAAATATATACTTTTCTTTTTTCAGTGACGATTAATGATATGGTGTCCAGAATAGCCATGGATCCTAGCTGGTTGGGTTCTAGTGTTGTCTTTGCTTCAATAAATAGGAAAGTTAGTCATACCTCTCCAATAATCTAAAGATCAAAAATCTGTTATGACCCCAAATTCATGTGCAAAAACAAAAGCGTACGACACATGCCTGTAATCTGGGCCGGCTCTATAATTTTTGCAATGGTGTAGTTATCTTATACAACTGCTCAACCCCCTTCCGCTCATTTTCAGTGTCAGTTCAGTTTACATGGGATGCATTCCATTCCCTTATTCTGAATCTGGCTTTTCCTAAATCGAAAACACTCGTCTTAAGAGCATTTGTTGTGTTATAACAATCACGGACAAACTGGTGGATGTCAGTCCCAAAGACTGTACTCGATGTTGCCAAATGTCAAAAAGAGTTCTAAGACAAACTCTCAAATGACGAGGAAGATATGATTTAATTCGGCAAGAAAACGTGGTCCAGGGGATTGAACAGGACGTAACTCAAATGGAGTCAGATTTAATTTTTATCTGCATCTTCTAACTGTAATTGAGCTACAGACTAATATATACCTATTAATAATCGTTCCATCTATGTAACACGCATTGCTCTGCCCCAACCCCTTGTGACTGCAATAGCATCGCATCATTGCTTACAACATAGAGATTAAGATACAGGTCTTGGAAGCCCTTTGAGCAGGCAATCTGAAATTCATACAGTTTATTCTTTACCTGTACGGGTGAATGGCATGCTGCACATAAATTGGAATTTTGAGAATAAATTTCAAAAAATGAAAGCTCTAAGAACAATATCAACAGCAATATGACACCAATACCAACAACAACATTCATAATAATAATTGTGTAGTTACAGTAGTTATATTGGTATTTGGAGTTCGCAGGTTCGAACCCCGGCAAAGTCATACCAGACAGTTATTAAAATGGTACAAGCAGTTACCTCGTTTACCGATCATCATTAAGTGGTTAGTGTTCGTGGGATATAACATAGATTCCAGTTATGATACTGTGAATGCGATTCGTTTTCGAGACCTGTAATCAAAACCTTAAAAAAGGCTGACGTCTACACGCATATGGGTAAAACCTAGTTTTACAGAGATTGCTTAATGGCCGTTCCCTAGCTATAGGCTAGAAACGAAACTTTATAGAATTCCCCAACCCTACACCTAATCTGAGACCCCCTCTATACCCCCACTCGCAAAAAGCTTGGATCTAAGAAAACCGAAACATTTACTTTTGCATAGTTGCAGTTGTTCTGCTTCATCCGAAACTGCTAAGCTTCTTTCTCCATATTGTATCAAGAGAAATATTCGTTGGTGATTTTGATGTTTAAACGCCATTTTTCCCTAAGAATATGCTAGGTTTTACAGGGCGGCCAGTGTATCTGGTGGAGGAAGAGTCGGGGTAGACCCCTGGAAAATCACTGACTCACGATAAGCTACTGGAACGTTTTCTCGCATATACACGTTGGTCGCACTGAGACTAGAACCCAGACGGGCCGAGGTGAGATGTGACTGATCCGTATGGGAGAACACCTTTGATTACCCGGACACCCGTGACCCCTTAGAAAAGAAACATTAACACGAAATTTTAATACAAATCCCAGACAAAATTCTTTATTTCTTTCGGTTATGAAAACACTGACTCTATTCATCGTTCGTTATTTTTGGTGAAATTATACAATACATTAGTTAATAAGTCTTTGCCGTGCTTGTGCTTCTTAAAGCTTTAACCGTCACCAACGTTTTGTTGTTGTTGTTGTTGTTGTTGTTGGGCTTAACGCCATTTTTCAGCACATGATAGGCTATTCATGGCGGCCAGTATTAATGGTGGAGGAAGAAACCGGGAAATCACCGGAAAGAACCACCGACCCACGAGAAGCTACTGGCAAGCTTTCTCACATATCCACATTCACCGAATCCTAGACTCGAACACACGCAGAGGTGAGATGGCAGTGATCCGTAACGGACAGCGCTTTAGACCATTGACCGTGTCTCCATATTTTAATACTCATTATATGATTTTGTCACACTAGAACTATAGTACTATAGAATATTTGTTTTGGAAGTAATAACAATAGTAGCAATGTGAACACCTTCTTTGATTTCTCCAAAACTGTTGAGAAACTTGTAATATTGTTGGTCATGATATGTCAAAATTTAGTGTCCCAAGCAACAAAATGGCTTCAGTACACACACGCGCGCGCGAGCAATCGAAACATAGGTCGTCCTAAAAGGTACTGGGGTATTGCTTGGATACATGAAACTGATATCGTATGTTTGCTGGAAGTATAAGTGTTTAGCATTAAAGGCATGGTCATCAATCAGAACATTCTCGTGTCTCACCTATGCGAGTTGAACACACACACACACACACACACACACACACTCTCTCTCTCTCTCTCTCTCTCTCTCTCTCTCTCTCTCTCTCTCTCTCTCTCTCTCTCTCTCTCTCTCTCTCTCTCAAAAAGTCTTTGAAGTAATCGAGGTGACACTTCCCAGTTTGGTCAGATTTTTGCAGATGAATATATGCTAGATGAGAAAAGAAAAGAACCTGTTATAATTGATAGGCACAAAAAATAACAAGCTTATTATGGTATCAAATCTGGACTTTTAAATATATTATTTTTCTGTAATCTTAGATTTTAGACAAAAACCACGAAATTATTCAGTTTTAGCTTCAAACAATTGCCTCTTTAAATGTAGGAATTTCTCTGATTTTTTTTTTAAAATCATGTATGCTGATAGGAGTTGAGATTTGGACTAAATTACAGACAAAGCAAATTAAGATAAGTTTTGCGTTTTTAAATTAAAAGTGAAAGAATTTTTCTGATGGTTGAAAGTTAGCCTAATCTTATTGTGAACGTCTGTCTATTTATAAGGACATTTTCTTCATGCATATAGCCTGATATACGTTCCCCAAAAATGTACTAATTTTGGAAGTATCACACCGATCATATCAGAGTCTCTTGCAAAGGATGAGAAGCTTTAAAACTTTCATCGCAAAGGATGAAGAGCAGGCATTATTAAGTTATCTTTCCAAGAAATAATTATGAATATGCCCTTTCGAAATTTCGAGGTCAATCCTACTCATCATTCTCCGAATGTATTCCGATAGCTGCCATTCGGACCATGTCAGCTATTTATAAAACTAGGATTGACCTATAAGCTACCAATACATCAAACTATTTAGTCATAAGCAACTTCTCTGTCAATCCATGGTCAATCAAACTATAGAAATTGCCGAAGATATCCGAGTATATTGTGGTGTCTTTTCTTGAGAAGAAATTTGTAGTGATCAAACTGTTTGATTTTTCTGCATTTTCTATGAACACTACTCAACGTTGTTTTCAGCTTCGACGGAAATGGCCGAGTGGCAATCCGATTGGCAAACATACAAACTGTACATATGGCTAGCACAAGTGACACGCTATAGATATGATTATTTTAAGCACTGATCTCGTCAACTGATATAACTTCGTCGCTAATATTCTAAAATCACGAGCGGTATTCCTTGTTTTTAAATGAATTCCCTCCCTTAACTTGCTGCATATGACAACGCCCTTTCTGATTAAAACAATATTTACGGTATTGATTTCTTTAGCTCATTCACATTATCAGATAACAATTAAACGACGCAGTGAAGACAGAGTTAGTTCCCGACGGTCTATTAGCTAGCGTATAGCCGGTAATAGGATTTTAGCTATGTGGAATATTGATGGGCACTCCATCACTCATCAGTCTGCCCAACCTCTTGCTCGGAAACCGGCTATTAAGTATCGGGGGAATATTTAGCTTGACATTTTTATGCCAGTCTCCTCGCGCAGACATATTGATTTGATCAGTTCTAATATAGAAAATTAAAAGAGATGAATTCAACGAGTTTTTAGAATGACGCCAAGCAAAATACTGAATTAATGCTATGAATATAAAATAAAACGAGAAGTATGTAGGATTATATTATTAACCTTACAAAATATGCAAACTGGATATCGATTTCCGCAGTAAATTACCGAAAAATAATTCAACTAATAATTGCAAAACCGATCACTTCCATTTAGGCATTATGGGATTGCAGACAGCATGCAGCAATTACTTACCTCCAAAACTGAATAGCTTAACAACATACAAAAACCTCTCACCATCGAAAATACCGATCTGACCCTAGATGTGCTGCAATGAACATGGACGTTCTGCAAAAACAACAAAAGTAAACAACAAAAACCAACATGTTAACAGATTTATACTATTAATTTTGCGGGGCCCCGAGTGGCCTAGTGGTCTAAAGCGCTGTCCGTTACGAATCACTGCCATCTCACCTCTGTCTGCGTGGGTTCGAGTCTAGGATTCGGCGAATGTGGATATGTGAGAAAGCTTGCCAGTAGCTTCTCGTGGGTCGGTGGTTCTTTCCAGTGATTTCCCGGTTTCTTCCTCCACCATTAATACTGGCCGCCATGAATAGCCTATCATGTGCTGAAAAATGGCGTTAAGCACAACAACAAACAAACAATTAATTTTGCTTCTTTAAAATTACAATGGAGATATATTTTAGATTGACTTCAGTAAATTATTGCAAAAAGCAAAGAAAAGGAAAAGGGATCACGTATCTATAACTATTTTGTTTGACTCTTCACACACACACATTACATACATACATACATACATACATACATACATACATACATACATACATACATACATACATACATACATACATACATACATACATACATACATACATACATACATACATACATACATACATACTGGTCAACGTGGGTATAATATGCAAAACTGTATAGTGAAACGCCAGATAGCAGAGGCGCTTACTTAGTGGCAATCGGTGTGGAGTCGGGAACAACTTTATTAATATTCGATGGCATCGGACAATACACTTACTATACCTTCGTGTGACATCATGTGACGGTATCTTATTTCACATTAAGGTTGTGACACATTATCACTTGAGATGTTAATATCCATTCAGAAAGTAAATAACAGAGAGTTGAAATTATTTTGTTTTTGTTTTAAGTTTGGGTTCTAGTCAAGGTAAGTCCTTAAAATTTATGTTTATTAAATTAGGTTATGAATTACTCCATGCTAAACGGGCAAAGTAAATATCTCTTTCATCAGTTATGGAAAAAATAAAAAGTTTGTATTTCTTCAATTTTCAATCAGCATATAGTTATAAAGGCTATAAATGGAATAACCATTCTACAATCAATATTAAACCCTGTGGAGTCCCTATGCAGTCGAAATCTCGGAACCCCTTTCGCAAATTAGTTCCCGAATGACGTCATCAGCCGCCATGTTTGTAATCAGCCGGCAGGTTTACCGTTGACTTTATATGATGTTTTGAAGCTGAAATAAATTCGTTGAATATCAATATATCTTTACGAAAATTGCATATATAAACAGTACGCAAATCAAGCTTTCTGTTAGTATCTATATCTCTGATTTATAAGTTGACTTTCCTTCAGTGTGCCGTGTAAAACATAGTTAATTTTGGTGATTGCATATAGAAGAAACCATGTTGCTCATCGTCCAGGTAAAATGGGCAGAATTTTGTCTGCTAGTAACCTTATCTGGAAGCATCTATATGTCAAGATCGAATCAATTCAATGTTATTTTGATCCGTTGTCGCTGGGTCCCTAAAAAGAGTGGGGCCCATAGGCCGGTGCCTACTCTGCCTGTTGGGTAATCCGGCACTGTCTATAATCAATGAGGACCAAGTTCAAATACTTTGAATTGTAATTAAACTGTCGTTTGTCATTTGTTGTTTCAAATTCAACTTTCCTTTTTTAAGAGTCTTATATATATATATATATATATATATATATATATATATATATATATATATATATATATATATATATATTGCAACGTATAAATTTTGGAAAGGGGCAGAGAATACCGGTTTCACAAGATGCAAAAGGCCTATTCCCTCGCTATTTAATTAGAAAATTGAATTATTGGGCTCTTGCCTTATAACTGTAAGCCAAACATTGAGAAGTAGGATCATCTTAGAATTCTATTAATCAATCTTAGAATTCTAGCCTTGTCATCTTGAATATCGGCTCTAATTTGAAGAATGGCCAAGTGCCTCAGGGAAACTCAAGACATAACTGATTGCTTCAGAATCTGAAATCAAGAACGGCGCTTAACATTTTCGATAGGATTGAAGTTTTACTGTGTAAGCATTAGGAAATGACAATTTGAATGACCTTGGTGAAACTTGAATATAGATGCGAGCGACAGATAAAGATGAGTGTTCTAAGAAAGATATAATTGAAAAGACATTTGAAACAACCAAGAATGAACCAAAGAGAGATATAAAATGCATAGGATCGTAACAGATAAGCATGCAAAGGACTGTTAGCATCAGCCAATTAATTGGCTCAATATTCTGCAAATCTGCCTATCAATAGCGTACACCATTTGGCGGACTTTGCAATCAGAGCAATGTGAAGACATCACTTTTTACCATTCAGTGCGATATATATTTGTTATGTCAGTGTATATTATCCACAAAGAACACACAAAAAACCTCTAATGTAAACAAAAAGTTATAGAATGTAAAATTCTGCCACGAATATAGAAAACGTCTATGTTGTAATATCCCTTGTGTTATATATCGAAAATACCAGAGTTTAGGACTTTTAGAATGATTTTGGTAAATAATAAAGGTGAGACAGAACATGCTTTTCAATCTAGCATAGTGAATTTACATTAACACAGTGTTTTTCACAATTTTATCAACTGCAGATAATATAGAGCAGACTTGTTTGTCTAGATGCCAAAAGACAATGTTATAATGCATCGCATTCTAGGAAAATTAATTATATTATTAAATTTATGCGCATATTAACAGATAAATTTATTTGATTGACTGTAAGACATTCTGACATAGCAGAGAAAACTCAATGGAAAAATAATTTTAGTGCAAGCGTGCTTTAGCAGAGTGGTGGAAGATAGCAGCGGCTTTATAAAGAATTACTATATAAAAAGTATAAGGCAATAGTAACCGTGTAATAAATCGATTTAAAATTGTCATAACAATTTGATAACGTTTTGGGATTTTAAAGTGCAAAAGTTAATATCGGTTATGTAAAAAAATATAATTGATAGTTTTTCGATTGAACTTAGAATGTATTGCCAAAATTCGTTTCTACTTACATGCTCATACTTTACTTTGTCAGCTGTCTGCCAGTGCGCTGTCTGCACTCATATTTATAGACTCTTATTCATGTCACATGACCTTAGTTAACCAATCAATGTTTTGTCCTTCTCAGGGATAGCCATGGCCGTAACCAAGTTAACTGTTCAAACTGCATGGAAAATTTAGACAGAATGAAGTTGTCATCTCAATGTCCGCGGTGTACGTTCTTACTTTTAATCTTATTTGTATATTCATACCTCTGATTACATAGATTGCATAGAACTGAACGAAACACACAAGTGAATTTCGAAGCTAATGGAGTGAGAGTCCAACATGCTGATAATGCAATGAGTCGTAATACGGTTAGAAATAGTCCCAATCAAATGCATACTGTTTTCCGCATTAAAGCAAATTAAGAAGTTTTACATAGCCAGGAACTTACAACAATGAACAATAACATTAGTTCTAACGTATTGTGGAAGAAAATTCTGACAACAGATGGGCACGTTGATTCCATCACTACCATGCGTCTCCACTTTGTCTGTAATAAAACTCCACCGAATGGTTCCTGTCACTAAGTTATTAACTGTGGTCATATTTCTGGCTTTACTATGATAAATTTCATAAAGGAAAAATAATTAAATTCCTAAACTATTCATGAGAAATTCCAGCACGACACACGCATGGTCCAACATGGAAATGAATAGGACACAATATAACCGCTAACATTCGAACTTCTTTCCACCTAATGTTGATGTCCCAGGGCTTGTAGAACTGTTGATTTCCTTAGATTAATTCCTGGCCGAATTCATTAATACTCATGACAACAGCTTGACATTACAAGGTCATAAGCAAGAGTTTATACTCACATTTAGTATAAAACACAGAGTACACATTTATAAGAGATGCAGATGGCGATCTAAACAATGGTGGGTGGGTGGCATACTTCAGGAATGGAAGAAATAATTCACACGTAGTAGATAAAAATGAAGTGATCAAATATGCCAAGTCTCGTAAGTCAAATATCATCTCACATCTCAACGTTTAACATCAAGTAAGCCTAACACATTAAATGGACAATGTGCATACAAGACTCAATTCATCATACTATTAGGGTATTATAATATAGTGAACAGCATCATGTTCTTCTGACTTTGTTTTATGTTTTTACCTTTACATTATTGGAAAAGGAATGTAGTTATTAATATTAGTATTCTGGTATTGCAATACATATGATTTTCTATTTCAGCTTTAAAGTCATTTATCCTTTCAGACGTTGCATATGCTATACAATTTTTTAAATATTTTTTGATCATTCTACGAAGTCATAATTAATTAAAATTTAGTTGGATTTTATTCTGCCCATAAGATTCAAGCTTCAAGTGTCACTTTCAAGCCTCTCTCTCTCTCTCTCTCTCTCTCTCTCTCTCTCTCTCTCTCTCTCTCTCTCTCTCTCTCTCTCTCTCTCTCTCTCTCTCTCTCTCTCTCTCTCTCTCTCTCTCTCTGACTGATTTGGAGGTTAATGAAACGGGTGGACTGACCATAGAGTAGCGAAAACTGAGTTTGGTACGTCTTTGGGTCAAACCCGCCGAAAGCGTAAATCACAAGGTGACCTAATCACCCATAGTTCCTTTCTTTCAACTTTCTCTTAAAGAATACTTTCCTGTGTTTTGCTAGCCCTGGACAGAAAAAGCTTAAAATTGCTCAACGTGTTTAATACTTTTTTGACTCTTAATTAATTTGAGAGTCTGTTTATTACATAGTTTTAATTTTAGTGGAAATAAGTCTAGAGAGAAAGTAAAAAAAAAATGATTTAGGCATTGCAACTTGCACTGTTTGTGCGTTTAAAATAGTCCCAGATGCGAGTGGATTGCACAATTCGGTAATCATTTAGGTTTATTATTAGATTTGATTTTACAAATAATAAAGATTAACTGTCTCTCCAAAGCAATAAAATATTTGATATAGACAACGTCATTTTTCAACACTGGATTTCCGAGGGAAATTCCTTCACTCGGGTCAAGTCAAACTGCCTAATTGAGAAGCAATAAACGCTGATTTCAGTAAAACTGTGTACAACATTTCCACCAAAAATGTGTATCGATTCCATCACAGAAGATAACATCATTCCATATGTTGCATTTTGATTGGAAGGGGTGCTTTCTAGATGCAATACGTTTGCTAAATATAGTGGTTTTACTATGCAGAGAGGATGTATGCGTTCGAGTGGCTACGGTGATTTCCGTATTTAATGTTGTGGGGATTTTATTTTTTTTTGGACCGGGTATTTGTATTGTTTGATTTGAAACAATGTAATGATTGAATACTTTCATGTCATTTGGGAGACATGAATTTATTGACATTTTTTCGTAATATTGATTTATTTAAATATCCTATACGATGGCATTTGAAACATGTTTGTCCTGGGATGGAGTACAAGATCCAGATAAATGAACTCGGTATGCTCCTATTGTGCAGGGGTTGGAGGTGGATTTTCTCGCTTAACCAACACGTTCGGTTTAACTATGCGAATGTTTACTTACGTTCCATTTTGAATGCGGCATTCTGGGAATTCTATGTAGGATTAATAAAATATATTCCAATCTACGTAATCACTAATGTGCGTTTGCATAATTATCAACCATATTTCCCCCAATATCTATTCGTCTATCAAGTGGAAAGACGAGCGCGAAACTGTTTATAGCAATAGTAAAATAAACTGGTTCCAGGAGGCTGGGCGAGGAAATCATCTGATCTGTGTATTTCAAAGGAAATTTATGTAATTCACAAAGAAAGAAATTATTTGCAACTCGTTTCATAAATTTAATTTGAGTTGAGCACTGATTAAAATTCCATATCTGACCAGTGACGTAAGTTGACGTTCAATGAAGACTGAATCTTAAGTTAGCTTTGTAAACAAGTTTTGTCATTTGTACTTTTCTATCCATTTAAAAATAAAATGTTATCGCCGCAAAATATGTCTTAATTTCTTAACTACTATTTAATTTAATAAGTAAGTTTTAAAATAAAGAAATATATTTGGTTAATCACTGGAGTGAATTATAAATTTGTTTAGCTGCGCTTAACAGGCTTAACAGACGTCGATGACATTATTATTAACAATGCCGAGTTGTCATTTTGTATCATCACCTATCACGCAGAAACATCTGGGTCAAATCCCACAACAAGCTCTCTCTCTCTCTCTCTCTCTCTCTCTCTCTCTCTCTCTCTCTCTCTCTCTCTCTCTCTCTCTCTCTCTCTCTCTCTCTCTCTCTCTCTCTCTCTCTCATGTGTGCGTATTTTGCCTTAATTTTATATTTTGTGTATAAATATACACAAAGCACAGCAGAACAGCTTACGTAATAATGTAAGAAATCTGCTACTTAAATACGTTATACATATTGCTAGTCAAAAGGTCTGAGCATAAAATATACTGAAAAATTTACTTGTTCCAAGTTAATAACAGATCCATTTCATCTTGTGGGAAAAAGAAAAAAAATCAAAGAATTGTACTCAAGGCTTCGCCACTCGCGAAAATACCGAGTTAGTTACTGACTAAATGAACTATATCCGTTATTCACTGGATACAAGTAAATATCCTAAGGGTATACGTGAATTATGAATCAAATTTGATGATGATGATGATGATGATGATGATGATGATGATGATGATGATGATGATGATGATGAAGACGTTTTGTAAATGGAATATTTTCAATATTTGTACATATACAGCTATCTAAAATTTGGTGTTGCTTAAGTATTCTTTAACTATTTACAA
The DNA here is from genome assembly GCA_016746295.1 of Potamilus streckersoni. Classification (NCBI taxonomy): domain Eukaryota; kingdom Metazoa; phylum Mollusca; class Bivalvia; order Unionida; family Unionidae; genus Potamilus; species Potamilus streckersoni. The sequence continues at coordinate 183,168 of JAEAOA010001928.1, forward strand.
GGAATGAGTTTGGGTATACCTAACATGATTTGTTATAATGAAAAAAAATTAAAATGAATGTAAGTAATGTCAGCATGATTTTAATGCGTGAAAATTTCGAATATTTTTCTACACTTACAACGTTGTTTCAAAACATCGGACAACAATTCGTTCGTAACATGACACTGATGTACTATATTAATATTCACAGTTCATATATGCATTCATCATCGACTATTTCAGTAATGGGTGTCATTTTTTATACAAAAAAAATATTCTACATGCATTTAAGTTGCAAGTATTAATTACATAATGGATTCTTATACATCCAGATTTTTTTGGAATGTCATTATTTAGACGCCCCGAGAAGTGCATACGGAACATTAATTTTAAAGGACGTAGACATTTTTGGATGAAATAAACCTAAAGATGTGATCAAGTACTGGCCGTATTGAACGTCCCACGCTGCGATGTCACAATGAAAGCAACGCATATTGATAAATAAATTCGTACTACCCTACATTGTGACAATTCCACTCGACGTGCTCTTTCTTTCCTCCAAGTTAAGTACATGGCCACCATTGTAAAAGACTTAAAAGATCGATAATTTTCGTCTGGAAGTTTCTCGATGACAGTTAAGGTGTAGAGCATTCAATAATCAGGATAGGGTAGACCTTTGTTAAAGAAAATTAGTATTAAATATTAAAAGAATAATTTATATTTAATTTACTTGGGCAAACTCGCGTACTTGATCCGTTTGTTTTTTACACTACGACGTATTACTATCATTTAGTTCACACCATATAATATATTCATTCTTCTCTTCGTTTAGGTAGACCGATCGACATGTCTCTGGGAATCCTTTCCTCTCCACTACAGCTTGTACAAAAAATAAAGGACCATCCTTATGCACAACAGTTACAGAATCTTGGCGACCGTATTGCCTTGCTTATAGAGGAGGGCCGAGATTACAGTCACGTGACGGTAAAAAAATCTCGTCTGCAACTGATACGCATCAGCGCTGCGGTCTGCGGAATTGAACTTTGCTATGCTGCCGAGACTGCTTTTGTGAGTCCGATATTGCTCAAGCTTGGTGTGCCCGTGATTTTTATGACCTTGGTCTGGTGCGTTAGTCCATTCCTTGGTTTTTTCTTAAATCCCATCATGGGTTCCCTAAGCGATCGCTGCCGGTCGGGATTGGGACGTAGAAGACCCTTCATACTTGCCATGTCTACTGGAATATTCTTGGGTTTGATTCTTGTCCCTAATGGGGAGTCGTTGGGCTTGGCCATGGGTGACGCTGGCCCAGAGGAAAAGATTCCTTTAACAGAAAACGTAACAACCCCTCCAATCAATGTATTCAACGATACAATAACTAATTCCTCTAAATATCCCGAGGATCATTCGGTCACCATCAACAATAGCACGTCATGGCTAGTAGTAAAATTGCCTCCAAATCACTTGGCAGGAATTATGCTTACAATTATTGGTGTCGCCCTTTTGGACTTGAATTGCGATGCTTGCCAGTCCCCATGTCGAACTTACCTTCTGGAAGTTTGTGTTCGTGAGGACCATCCTAGAGGATTGACTTCCTTCACGGTCATGGCGGGTTTAGGCGGTAGTGTGGGGTACTGTTTGGGGGGAATAGATTGGAATGCAACAAGATTTGGGGAAGCTTTTGGTGGACACGTAAGGGTTGTTTTTACCATTGTGCTAATATGTTTTGTAATTTGTGTCATTTGCACGGTTACCAGTTTCAAAGAAATACCTTTGGAAGAACTAGGAATCACAAAAGAACACATTCAGAAAAGTGCAACAAGAGTTCAGAGAAAGAAATATAAAAAGTTCATAAACGAAAGCTCCGAGGAAGAAAGCGAAGCAGAGAAAACTGATATTAAAGTAACTTCTATGACATTATATGGAACAGTCACTGAACCAACTTCAAAAACGAACCTCGATGTGATTGAGAACAGTAAAAACAGTATTGTGCTATCATTAGAGACGACTAGCAAAACTCAACAGGATGAAGAAGAAGGTCTAAATAAACGTGAAGAGGACGCTTCTTCTGAGAACAATGAAAATTTGAAAGATCGTCATACAGGTATAGCTATCAATATTTTGCTTGACGCCAGTGTTAAGGATTATTTGATGTCCATAATAAAGATGCCCAGATCTATGATGGTGTTATGCCTTACAAATCTGTTTTGCTGGATGTCGCTTGTATGCTACTCCCTATATTTTACAGACTTTGTAGGGCAGGCTGTATTTCGAGGAGACCCCAAAGCACCATTAGGAAGCGAAGAACACAATCGTTATGACGACGGAGTACGCATGGGCTCCTTTGGAATGTCATTATATTCTTTCTCTTGCGCAATATACTCACTTATGGTGGAAAAGCTGATTGAGAAATTGAGTAAGTATTTATTTGTGTTTGAATTTGCTTTAAAGTACTTAAGTTTTGAAATTTTCAAAATATTTTTATTTTACTCAAATGGTTTTAAAGGATTATCGTCTTACCATGTGTACTTATTACAAACTCTTGGCTACTGGAATGAGGTTCTTTCAGAGATGGAGGAAACCGTCCGGAAGAAACAATCGATTCTGGAAGGCTGCGACTGTAATAACGCGCGTTGCATTGGAAGTTTATACTATTATTAATCATAAACAATTAATCTAACGCTATCCAGTGATAGAATTGAATAAATTCAGCATTTTGGAAAAGGCGTCTGCTAATCTGACCATTAGTCTCAAAAATGCTTGCATTCACTCATTAAATCCCGACTCTAAACCTGGAGGTGAAGAATACTCATTGTAGCTATGCTCGAGGTATTTTGAAAAATGCTTTTTCAAGAAGTGCTATGTACTTTGGGGATTTTACGGGGTCTCATTATTACATATCTATATATTGTTACCCCATAACCCCATAGATATTACGCCATGAGATAACAAAAAGTTAATACAGATAACATAGCCACATACACCCCGTTTTCTCGTCAAGGAATGGGAATTTTCAAACATGTAAAAACATTTATTATAATGCCTTAACCTACCTTAATTATGTAATATTCCTATAATTGTACTAGTGAATACAAAATGCTGAAAACATGAATCCCCATGTTTTCCTACGTACGGTAATTTGGGAAAAATCGTCTCTGACTTTACATTATGATTTGCCTCGCTTTGATTTACTCCAAAATGAAAGCATAATCCATGGGAATTAAAATATATAAATGCGTCTTAATTTTCATTTTTATTATAATTTCACACGTTTTTATAACTGAACACTTGAGGAGATATGTAATAACAATACGAATGTGATGGGGTAAACACGTGTTCATAACTCAGTTTTAAATTCCTAAGTTGGCTATCACTTCTATTAAAACATATATCTGGTTATTTAAAAGCTACAAAATAGATGTAATGTGTGCAGATTTGGGTTTAAAAGTTGACGTATTTGTCGCAGTGTAAAAAAATACCACCGAAACTCGTATGACGCCTTTTGACACCGGACTATGTCTGTCATACAATAGACGAGAAGGTGAGTAACTTCCAAACACTTCTTTCACACTTGACCTCCGATCTCAGGTCTTTATTTCCGTAAATAAATGTATTCGGCTATAAGGTTTTACTCATCATGTATCTTTGTCTATTTATGGAGCCATAATTGACTTTTCTTCTTTGTACCAAAACTAATTTTGTCAACATTAAGCTTAGATGCATGGAGGGGGAATCAGACAAAACTTTAGGAGGGTTATTTCGCGAAAATAAAGCTTCCTACGAAAATGAAAATACAAGGTTAATAACACAAAACCGCGATCTCTAACCGACCGAGGTCTCTCTAGCTGTGTTAGATCATTTTGGTATTTTTGCTTTCTTGTTTACCACCATTTGGTAGTCCTCTCTCTCTCTCTCTCTCTCTCTCTCTCTCTCTCTCTCTCTCTCTCTCTCTCTCTCTCTCTCTCTCTCTCTCTCTCTCTCTCAAAACTTTTATCGAGACCCACTCGATATTGCGACCCAGGATATTGTAAAATTATGGTCAAAAATCCTTGAGGAATCACTTGCGCTTTTGAGAAATTTTCAAACTTAATATTATTCCTTGTCTCTGGAACACCAAGTCTGATGGAAGTTTCGCAGAGTATGTAAATCGACTCCATTAAACAACCAGAAGATTACAGTTATCTCTGACCATTTTAAGTATTTGTGTATATCACAGAGTAACATATGTAATAATTTGTGTATATCACAGAGTAACATAAGTAATAATTTGTGTATATCATAGAGTAACATAAGTAATAATTTGTGTATATCACAGAGTAACATAAGTAATAATTTGTGTATATCACAGAGTAACATAAGTAATAATTTGTGTATATCACAGAGTAACATAAGTAATAATTTGTGTATATCACAGAGTAACATAAGTAATAATTTGTGTATATCACAGAGTAACATAAGTAATAATTTGTGTATATCACAGAGTAACATAAGTAATACATTGTGTATATCACAGAGTAACATATGTAATAATTTGTGTATATCACAGAGTAACATATGTAATAATTTGTGTATATCACAGAGTAACATATGTAATATCGGTGTTTTGTGTCTGCTTTTGGAAAATATCCAAGTTGGATTTGTTTGTTTAGCATCACATCATTGCATACTAGAAGATTATTAATAAATACATCGATATCATCCATAGATGGGTCATCATCAATATCGGTGATCAAGTCAATAATATCATTACCGTCCTCGTCCAAGAAAATTGCATTTTCATTAAAATCTTCAAGCATGTTTTAGCATCGCTGATTATTTGCAGATGGTGCCACTAAATACAACCATCCCACTTAGGTCATCTTATTATAAGGTTAAGCAACAATTGCGTTTGACCATGCCCAGATGGACCAATGATAATTGCTCTGATAGAATTTGATAGCGCTAGATGATGTTTGATTAGCTCTTGCTTTAGTGTCGCTGAGAAATCAATGATATATAAATTGTATAAATATATAATAAATAAGATGAATTTGTATTGTGTTCAATGTAGAGCATCCACCCCCACCAGTGGATTTAAAACAATGCCGACCTGGAATACAAAACGTGCAATTACAGGCAAGTGTGTGAAATGTGGTACAAAAACACAGATTTATCTCTAATGAAACAGGCGGAGATAACGCTGCTTCACTGTAAAAATTGCCAGGAGCTCCATGGGCTAAGTATCCTGACGAGACTGTCGACTAAAAAAAAAAAACAACAGTCGCTTCAGCGTTTTCAAAGAAATAAATAGCCAAAAACTAATATTTAAGTATCTTCTGGCAGAATCCTTGACGAAGTCAAGGGGGTAGATGCCGCCGCTCCTGAATCTACTTTGAGTCAAGTTTGAATTTTGTAATCAATTTCATGTAAGATGAAGGGAGATAACTCTGCCTCTGATAGAGTGATTAAACAGTTGCTTCGCTTATATAAGTTGTGACGGCCAGGATTATTTTTTTTTTGTTTGTTTGTGACTCGTGTTATTGGTCGTGCAAGTCAATGTACTTTTGGTGTAAAACGTCTGTCATTGATACAAATAAGCTATTTTTAGATTTCCTGGTTAAAAGTAACTTCGTGGGCGACTGCATGGAGCGTCACTCATACTGTATATTTAAATGAATATTTATTATAGAACAAATTCCGAAAATATTAATGCAATCATTTATGCGATTAAAATATTACATGACGTTGATATAGAAATCTCTGATCAACTTGATCCTGAAAAAAATCAAAAATGATTTTGAAATATTACAAGAACAAAAATACGACAGAAGATACACAATAGCAGTCAGATCAAAATCAACATATCAACATGCAGTGAAACAATCGCTACTTTACGTCGATGATAAAAACGTTCGGATATTCGTTTCACTCTCATAGGCGATTGAGAAAGTTAGACTGAATTGTAATGCGAGTACAAAACAAAACAGATTGAGTTCATATGTAAGATAGTTGAAAAAAAAATTATGTCCGATTGTTTACACACTGACGTTTTCAAGGGGGATTGTGAAAGTGGTGACAGTTTCTCACTGGTCACAGATTGTAACTCCACATTTATATATTTAAATTTCACCTGTAAGAGATCGATAATTGTGTGGTTAAGTCGTGTGCGTACGTATCGACTAGTGGAAACTACTTCGCATGTTCGAGTCTCAAAAATCTGATATACAGTTTGTCTTGCGTTTAGTGACAGATGCTTTTATATATTATGTGCGTGCGGATATTTAAAAAAGACGAGTAATTGTCAAATTGTAAAAAAAAAACTAATTCCAGGTGTAGCTCGCCTTGCTCTCCCAACTACAAAGAGCCCTGTGTACACTTAGGGTGTGTTTTATTGCAACCCATATCGCACTTAGTGATCCAGCCTAGACAACCCTCTAAATCTCTAACATTTCGTTTTGCACTTAGCGATTCACCAGGGAGTACGTTTACGCAGCAACTACGCAAGATGAGATATATCCACTGCTTATTCCGGTATATTCAATGATTCCTTTAGTATTTAGGGTAGGTAAGTTTCGCTATATACATTTCGAAGGTCCCAGTTTCACTTTCATATGCTTTAAAGGTCAATCTAGTCACGTCAATATCTAACATACAAACTTACTGTCAAGGATTCTTAAATCAAGCAAGTGTCCACTTTGGTCAAGAAGTCAGAAATGTATCAGTGGCAAATGACTATAAGTTATATCCCTGCTATGATTGTCTGGAATTTTCAAGATCTACTTGATAGTTGCCATTAATTACATTACATTACAAGAAAAACTGCGATTGTTGATGTAATATTGACAACACCTGGTGATATATGACGACCACCACCGTCTATATCATTATGTTTGAGAATACCTGGAAGAGAGATATTTTTCTCCATGACTTTTGTATCGCTGGAAAATAATGATATAATTGGCTTCAGCGAGTTTGAATCCTGGTATTATGAATTTTGGTAATTCTGTTTCTACAATCGCATAGTGTCTGAGAACCATCTGCTTAGATGTTGTTACATAGGGATGTTCGAGATCAACAAATTCATCTCCAGTAGCAATTACTGTTTCGATAACAACCCAAATGACATATTTGAGGTGGTTCACAACTTGATTTAAATGTATCGTTTCAGTGATTTGCTGTTTTAGATCCTCGTTGGGATATTCTCGTATGTGGCTTTGAAACAATTGCCGCAGCTTGCTGCGTACATGCGTGTGTTCAGGAGTAATAGCTTCGACGTGCGAATAAATATATTCTTCGTTAATGATTGAATTACTATTATCAACATAATGATAGAACGCTTTAAATGTCTTTCGAAGTTTTGTAACATCACTCAGAGTAAAACAAAACATTTTTTCGGGATCTAATGGCGACCATTAATGTTAATTCTTTTGGGTCTGTCCATCTATTTCCATTAATATTTTTTTCGATAATCTGGAAGGAAAGAAAATATTCGTTTGTCTGTGATAAAATCGCAGCGTTGAGGTTCTGGTGGTCCTTGATGAACAGGTGCTGACTCTGTCCATCCTAATACAGTTCGGATCTACAATTGTTATATATCTACGGTATAATCAGGTGTTGATATTTTTTATCGGAACTGATAATGTTGGCTCGTGAATCGTGATAGCGATCTTGGATTCTTTTCCTGTAATAGATTTAATATTGTGCTGGAAATCACTATCGATCGGTTCTATTTGATAACTTCCCGTAGGAATTTCAACAACTTGACAATCGGGGTTTCCATCAGATTTATTTTAAACGATAACACTAATGAGTTATTTGCTTGTAGCCCACCGAATGACTTTGATCTATTTTTTGACCAGCTGTAATATACACGCAACTGTGCTAGAGCAGTTTCCTTGGCTGGAATTGCCGTTGGAAAGCCAACTTCAAACTTAGGATTGTTTTAGCTTGCTGATATTGTGGTTGTTGTATTAGCGACGATTTGTTCTAGCAATATCAGGGGTTGATTGTGCGACATTATTATTCAATTCCTGATTCTAATCAGGATTTTAAATACCTGTATTTGTTACAGGGATCCTACTTTGACATAGTCATTGACGGAGACAATGGGTTTGTATTTCCAGTTGATTTATGATAAACCGTGATCATTTCTGCAAATTTTTGATTTGATATTATTCCATCGCTGAGTCGTGATGATATCAACGATGATAATTTGGTGTGCGCGTGTGTTACAGCTGATAGCAACCTTGTATATTAGTGTAATTTATCAGCCGCACACGTAGATATCTTTTTTCGAGGATATTATGAATATCAGGAACACCAATTATAACTGCAACACCAATTCCTATTACTGGAGCTATGATGTATGTGGCTTATAATGATCATATTATAGTTGATGTTCAAGCGATTACGGCAGATGCAGAGTATACAATTATGTCAGTAACAACATACGTCTGCGGTAACATTTCTGTTCTAATGTATACTCATCAATGATATTTTAAGTTAGGTCTGCAACAAATACGCTTGCTCGTTTGTAACTGTAATGTTTCGCTGCTAAATCGTGTTGAAAGTCAATCGATTGGTTCTTTATATAGTACTAATAATTTAAGTAGGTGGTAGTTTAGCGACGAATTCAATAAACCAATAGTACAACAACAAGGCCCTTTTTTGGGTTACACGACAAATGCTCCCTTGTCGATTTAGTCCAATATCACTAGCATCGATCCAGACGGAGTCAGGACTGGAGAATACCGTGACATTTAGGTATATGTCGTAATTGTTGAAGTGTTGAGTACTGAATTCCTGTATATTCAATGTAACCTCAGCTCGATGTGTGATGAATGTATTGAGTAGTGCCCATAATGTTGATCCAGACGCTACTGTATAATACTACACCATTGGAAATCTTTTCAATGCCAGAGAGTTTAATATCAATATCTACTGTATATTCGCAAAAATTCATGAATGATTTAATTGTGCTTTTACGAAAATTTGTAAACGCGGTTACATGATTAGCATATTCAGACATAAATGTGATACTTCCTTCGTTGATTGTCATTAACGAGGTCATCATCGAGATGTTGGTGTTGTCGATGTATTTCTTCGTTGCAACGTCATCGTTTGATTCTGGTTCTCCATGACCAGTAATTTTTTTATTGGCCATATAGAGATAACCAGTCATTGTATCACCGGTGGATAGTAAACAATCATTGATCTCATTTCTGATCGTGGCGTTGTTGCTGTCTATATATTTTTTGTCGTCTGAGTTTGGTTATCTCACACTGATAATTGTATTGCCGCTCATGTTGAGACTGCCATACATAATATCTCCAATTCTTTTGATGCGTCCAGCAATATCTCCTATTAGTATTAAGACTCATACATTTGAAGTTTTAATTTTACCGTTTTTAGCAATCACCACTAAGTTACATGCGGTTGCATCTGGAAATCGCAGAATAATATCTATCAACCAGATATTGCTTGTCTTTAATCATCCTTGCTGATCCTGGAACATAACTTTATTTTGGTCCACATATACGAGATGCAAAAAAAATTAGCGAGCTCATTCTTGACTTGGTCATGGATTGTATACTGAGATAATTCACCCTGAGGTTTAAGACTCCGAGATGATTTTCCGTAAATATCTACCATTGTATATTCACTAAGTCTCGTTTAAAACGCTGGACAACGTGGTATACCAGTGCACGACTTTATGGGGCAGCGTCGTTGACACAGGGAGTACTTTACGGTCACATATTGGCTATTGGCGGATCAGTTATCGTCTGTGTTGGTAATGTTGAATACTAGAAGAAAGTCCATCGACATATTTTAAAATTCTTTCGGTGGCGCCAACACATACGAATCAAGACAAACAACTCCAATTGGATCAATCGCGTATGCAATCCATTAAATGACTGAACCAGAACTACCATAGAGATTAATGATACCTGTTTCAACACGGTTTGGTTATTTTGGTAATTGATCACGCATAATATAATATGTGAAGTTTTTGATGTTTAGCTTTTTAGCAGCAATAAGTAAATCAAAGTTGGACATTACAAGTATTAGACCTTGACTGTACCTTGAATTTGGGTTTCCTGGCAGTCTTAGACCTTTCCCTTTTTTGGAAGTCCGTGACTTGTTGCTTTCATTAATGCCATTTCAGCGGCAGTTCTAACAGCATTAGGTGCAGCCGCTTTTGGAACAGCTTGGGCTGCAGAGGATATTAACGCTGGTATATCTGCAAGAAGTGGAAATATACCATCCATCTTAGCAATATATTTAAAGGCACCCACATAAAGATTAAAGCTAACACCGGTATTTGATCCTTTGGTGTAATTGAAGTGCCTGAATTGACGTTCTGTCAGTTATAGTTTAATTACATCACCTGCGATCTGTGCTGATTTCAGCAATATTTTTATTCAGGAATTTTTTTAATACTTCTTGTAGCTTTTTAATTAAACCAGAAGTCAGAGTAAAACATTAACATAATGATATGAGAGTATACTATCATGATCGATTTAATTACTTTTTTCAATGACTCATTCTTCCACAGACAGCTTCAATCGGCATTGTTTTGTCCTAGAGTATAGCAACGATTGCTCTATATCCACCAGCGGATAATCGTGCTACACGAGCTAGGAAGTGTATGTCAACGACTGACTATCTAAACAAATCCAAGTGTTCCAGTGAGAAATTTAAGATCGGATATAATGTTGTGACATTCCGTTGAGATATCTGCAAACCAGACTACACCTTCAGATCACGTCCTATGAATGTCACCAACCGATGATAAGCACGTGCAACATGATTATTGTCAAAATTCAGGAAGACTTTTTCAGAAGGTTTTTTATGTCCATTTATCTTTAAACTATTTTACTAAGCACAAGCGTGGCAAACACCATTGGATTTCGTTCCTGCAAATATACTCTAGTATTTTCCTGAAATGCGTTGAATATATGTCGCGATGCTAACACCCCTGCTGCTATGCTATCTGCCATGTGAATAACCGAGTAACATTACGTTGAATAATGTCTGTGGTCATCATCAACCATGACAACGTTGATTTACCACCAGAATCAATGAAAGAGAGCAACCGTTTTTCATCGGCTAGTGATGGAGTCATTATTATCATCCATAACGAAAGTTTTGCTAGTATTACTTTTCAACGGAAACAGCACGCCATATTACATCATGTCGGTGGTTTTCCTAACAATTACCACGGTGTGGTTAGCGCCAAATATACCTTTTCTAACATTCTACATAATCCATATATATGCGATAGTGGAATCACACGTGAAAATTCTTCATCCCAGTTTAACACTGATCGGCGCGCTGAGAATCCCAAGTTGAAATTTTTATTCTTTGGTGCAACTTCAGTTCCAGCTGCATTCAGTGTTACGTTTCTGCTTTCTGGATGATCAGTAGCATCCTTTGCAAATATTATTGATGGACCAGCTGATTTCGAGTAATCATCGCTGTATCTGGCAAGGCCAATTATCGTCGTGTCAAAGTCGACCATTTCCAGGCATGATCAATATCGCGTCAGTCGATGTTATATGTGGTACTGTAAAATAACGTCATGACGACATTATTAACAAAACTACCTCGATCACCAATTCCGTTCCCTGAATTGTCTGCTTTTTCAAACTTCTACCTTCGATCTGAATGAATACAACAGCGGGTAGGATCTATCTACTTGTATCCTGAACTTGAAGAGTTGTGTCTTCCTCGTGCATTAGGTGCATATGTGGTATAACAATAATACTGATAATCACATACCGATTCATCCTTGGGAACTGGTGCGTTCATGTCAAATACTGTATCAGATACACATTTAAACATCTAACCCGAAGACCATTTCCTGCTATCAGACTAAAAGTTATATTTTTTTCTTTTATAATAGGGATACACTAGCCACTCTGGTTGTCATTGGTTTTGCGTTGTCCATAAAGGACGTCCGCAGATAATACTTGTTTTCCTAACCCTTGCCCACCTTTGTCTGCAAGCGGTTTATCCCGCCCTCCTTCCCCGGCTGACGATGTCCCTATTAAGCAAGACTTATTGCATTGCATTCTGCTATACTGAGCAATGTGAATAGATTAGGTCTGAAGAGCTCTTTAAGCTGCCTCAGTTGCTGAAGCAATTTCTTTGGTTGGTTCGACAATTGGTTTAAACAATTGTTCTGTACCTTCTGAAAATCCCACTTGAGACTCCTGACACGCGTGTAGTTTTTGCTTGACATATCCACGGTCTGGGAGATATTTCTTAATTGCTTCTAGTCGTTATCGAGCTAGTTTAGCTGTATGAGATGCCATGTTTAGCATTATTATTAATATAATAATGATTTAATTAAGCCACACAGCCACAGGATCAGTATAGGAAAATGCAAAAATACAAGCGTGAAATAAAAATGAGCTAGCCCAGTTAGACAGACCTCGGTCGGATAGAGGTCGCGGTGTCGCTTGTAATTTCATTTTTGTAGGAATTATATTTTCTCGAAAGAACTCTCCTTAAGTTTTATTTAGTTTGTCATCCCCTACGTTAGGGTTATTTACAATCGTATTTTCATTTTCGTAGGAGGCTTTTTTTGTGAAATAAACCTCTTAAAGTTTGGTCTGATTCGCTCCCCTACCATGCCGCTAGCTTACGTCAACCACGCGTGCTTTAATTCAGAGTATGTGTTGGGCCTTGGAGAGGATTTGGGGGCCCTGAGCATCATTCAGATTTTCTACCACCACCATCAAGCTTTCGGCAGACAGGATTTGCCCTGTTTGACTGCGTGGGGTGCCTATGAGGGGGCGGGGCGGGGCACTGATCAAAATGCTTGTGTATCTCGACCCCAGCACGTGCCTGTGTCTATGCACCATTTAATCAAGATACATTTTATGTCTCCTATAATAAAATACAAAGTTTATTAATTTTTTTGCTCGTAAATAAAATTTGTAGTGTATGTTTTCTTTCAGAGGCGAGGAATGTCTATGTAGGTGGACAGTTGGTGTACAGCCTAGGAATGGTTATTATGGCGGTGACAAGAAACAAAGCAGCTGTCCTAATTTTATCCACCACGGCCGGGATAATGTATGCCACTCTCTTCACGATGCCGTACGTGCTAATTGCACACTATCATTCTAGTGGACAGGTAAGGATATAGACACAAAATAAGTACCTTGCCAACGGAAAACTTAAGATAAAGTCATGAAACATTGCAATTATTTTGAAACAATAAGAGAAATAAATAAAATAATAAAACCACAATAGCAAAAGGAAATTGTGCAAAGTATACAAATTTGTAACACTGTATTTTTAATTAAAGTGATTAATTATACTAATTCATGCTTGGATCAATATTTTAATTTGGAATAAAAATGAAGATTATGTGTAGAAGAGTCATTCATCTTAACGCAGCCTTGAACTGGAGTTATCAACATATTTAACCTCGCTTAATTAAAGAAGAAACCACATGTGAGAGTCCATTAACTGAAATTTGGCGGCAACTAGCAAAATTTTATTTTCTTCAAAGTTCCGCAGCAACAAAATTCAAATAGACCATGACGCGTACACTCTGACAAAAATACTTTTGCGATTAATTAGAGATAACAGCTATTATAAATTATTGCTTGCTGACCACTAATCCTTACAGTGGGTTACCTCACTTTGGAAGGATAAACGCTACTTCAACAAGGAAGCATATTTGGTGGTAAAAACCAATTTCTACACCTGGAGAAAACCGTACGCTCTGACTATTTCATCAACACCATCAGTTCTAACAGCATTTTCAGCGATCTTTTCTCTACAATGGCTTTAGTGCAGAATGCAATTTTACCTAATATAAAAGAGAAAAATGTCGGGAATTCCTTACTTGCGAAGATAAAGCACCGGGCACACGACTTTACAAGGTAGTATGTGGCAGACCTCACTATATATACCGATAATATCACAATGAGTGCATCTGAACCGCTTTGGTGGCGCTCACCAGTTATTATGTACTTTTGAGAGGGTGATGTATGTAAGGTGAAGTTGTTTGCATTTTAAACATGCACAGTGGAGAGAATGTTGGCATAACTATGTGCTACTTTCATGTAATGTGGCTGAAATTTCTTTGGATATTGTACTTTTGGAAATTTTAAACGATCTTAGCACACTGCTAACTAAAACGACTGCTCCCTTTTGCTCCAAAAATCATCCTGAATTTGTCTAAGGTACACTATTTTGGCAGCTATTAAAATATAGAAAATGAATTTTGCCAAACTAGACAATACTAGCTTCTAAAAGTCCAATGAATGAATTACCAAATACATAAAATGTAAAAAAGTTATCGGCTCTTTCTTTTACAATTTACCTCTGAAGTTCGAGAAGTGAAAATGAGCAAGTAGAACTAGCAAATTTTTGAAAGATGCAAATCTAGAGTAAGGCCAAGCTGTATACTCTTTAACCTATAGTACACCCATCAATCATACACCATAATAAAGGTAATTTAAAGTTTATTGAACAATACCTAAGATATACAGTCTTTTTTAAATAGCCATTAAAACTAGTGAGGAAACCCGGGGAAATTCATTTTTTTTGAAATTCCAACCCTATGCTAAATACGAAACTGTAGAGTGCTACCTTTACGTAGTGTGATTACTTTTGCCTCGTTTTGGATGAGATTTCAATCTGTCATCATGGATATAAGATAAAATGCATGCTACGTGCTCGTGTATTACTGCGCAAAGGTGATGAACTAAGGTTATGTTTACCCTGTTATCAAAACAGCATTCAGGTAGCGATATATTCTGAAAGATAATGAGCTGTGAAGATCGTGTTATTGTGTAGCTCTAAATGACATCTTCATTACATTATGATATCATGTATATGACATCATCATTTACCTTCGTGCATCGTAACGTTATAAACAATGAGAAACTGTACGTAAATGACGCATTTGCTATTTCTCACCCATGCGACAGAGAAATCTAGCGGTTTTGCTAACCGTACTTTCTTGCCTCATCTCAGTCTAGTCGTCTCAGTCATTGTGTCCACGCGCTCAGAACTACTTTTAAAAAAGTTAACCTTGTTATCTTCAGCCATGCCTGACAGTTGTTTTAATATCTAACAATAACAACAACTATATAACAAAAACATAATAACTTAAGGTAAATGCATCTTTGAGAATACACCATACAAAACCATTTCGATCGAGAGAGAGAGAGAGAGAGAGAGAGAGAGAGAGAGAGAGAGAGAGAGAGAGAGAGAGAGAGAGAGAGAGAGAGAGAGAGACTCATACGCACATGATGTCAAGCTTTTTGGTATTTTGCTAGTTCGTTCTAAACAGCTTGGTCCATTTTATCATATCTGCAGGCTTAGCTCAGTACATTTGCAGGCCAGCGTCTGTGATAGATTGGCGGCGTTCAAACACACCAACCTCTTTCACAACGGTTCGCTGTTAGGGAATGACCTCCCGCGGTGTAATTTACCAAGTGTGGATAGATAGAAAGAAGAATGCAGATCTCTGAACAAGTATATTGAAGAAATAAACACAACGATCCCCCTTTCAATTAACAAATATAAAATTTAATCAGTTTAACAACAGAATTTCAAATGAAAAGAAGTTAATTATTTGGTTACAAAAGAAGGGAAAAATGTACTAACATGTACTCAAATAAAAAACAATACAATTTCTTTTACTGTTACGATTACTGTCAACGACAGAATAATATCTTCATTGCCTACGAGATGTGACCTTTGAGTGCAACGATGAGAGACTTCATCACCTATTTTATGCGGACATCGAGACTTCCGTTCGTCCCTGCTCTGCCAATCTCTGTCTAGTTGTCTGGTCTTGGACTCTTGTCAGTCGAACTCTTATTTAACAATAGTCTCTGGACCTAGATTCTGGCTCAGACTGTGCTTTGGTATTTTCTGAGAAATCTCAGGAAAATTCTAGGAAAACTGTTTTCCTTCAAAAAAAAAATAAAATGTCTCGCAATAGACAATATGTCACATTTCTAAGTATATCTATATTTTTACATTAATTCGGCTCAGAAAACAAAAAGCATACATTCTGTTGCACTCACATTAACTCATATGTTTACATAGACGGTCAATGCCTGTCCTGACCTTAATTCGGGTCACGCTAGTGGTGGTCATTAAATTCTACTCGGCTAAGACGTATGAGCCCGTATTTAACACCCCTTGACTTCTTTCACTAAATATCTGGAAGTGTTAAATTTCTTATGGCTTAGACCCTCAAATCTAACTATTCTAAAATAGTTTACTTGACCAATTAGATATTACAACTAGTATATAGATATACACTCAAGTGATTAATTCATAAAACTACGAAACATTACCCATCGTTTATTAAGCTTAATTCATGAAAATTCCTAAGCACTCCTATGTATTAAAGATTCAGTTACAGGCAATCTTGTCAATTCTTTCAACGATCATTCAATTAAATGCAACCTTGTCAATTCTCCAAATAAATTGATAATTAAAAAATCAAAGAATAAAATGTCATGACTAACATTTCACTAAAACCCTGCAAAATGAAATCATACGTACATACATCCTAACATGAATACATTTGCAGGTAAATCAACAAATGAAATAACATATTAAAATTGGGAAAATAAGATTGCGTGCTCTTTGCCGTTTCTTTATTCGTTTCCGACGCACCTCACGTATAGTCTGTCTCCTATCTGAGACAACTCTGCGGCACCTTACTCAATAACGAAAACATACTTTCTACGAATTTGAAGTCCAACTAACTTTCCTTGCGAAAGATTGAAGACTGAAGAAATTTTCCAAAGTAAATCTTTAAATTTCTTACAGAGTTACGCCCATAAATTACTATTAACCAATCGGAATAGACCGTTTCCTAAATCTGTTCCGAAGAATTTTTGAATTGTCATACCATAATTAATGTTTCTTTGAACAATCACTAATGGCCAAGCTTCCACCTTTAACCGGTTGATTTTGGGAAAGGGTCTTATGTCATTCTCTTGTACCATAGCATATGACTCGGTCAAGTTTCGTCGCGTGGAACGAATTTTCTTTTGACGTTCAGAGATGAAATGAAATGAATCATTTAACTATCTCTAGCCCTTACTACTTTAATTAAGTTGACTTTTATACAATTCCTTTAACCAATGCTTCTAAGAGTTTTCAAACTTCGACACATCACAGTGTCATTAAATGTAGCGAAAGCTACCTAACTAGTTTTAAATACTTCGTGTGAAACAATTTATACACTTTTAGTTACATTTAATGAAGCTGACCTGAAAACTGACTGTGCTAGAGATAGGATAAAATTTTCAATGCTGTGTCAAATGAACTATGACTGAAAACAGTGACCTATCCACATAGACTATAGACCTATACACTTCATCGCCTATCAAGTTTCTTAACAACTGTAGATAATTTTGTAACAGCAGAATTGTCAAACATTGTGCCCCAGTGGAATAAAAAAAAATATAACCAATAACATTAAATGACAAATAATGTACCTACCAGCCAGAATGAATTTTTTATCCGTCAACATAGTAATCCATAAGCAAATTTCACTGTAGCACTTGCCATATTTCCAAGACAGAAAAATAAATTTTCACAGAATCCGTGAACTTGAAAGTTTAGCACATGGTTATCCGCTAGGGTTCGTATTTGGCGGGTCTTTTTATACGCGGGGGGGGGGTAATTTTACCATCAGTATTAAGGACAACACAAGTATGTCACAAATATATCGCAAACAATTTCACCTTCTCCAAAAAAAGGGAGAGTTATGTACGATAGTGGCACATATCCTCAATTACCCATGAATAATTTTATGTAACAAGTTACTCTTCGTTACAGTTTGTACTATGTATAACTACAGTAGAGCTGAGTACCCAGCATATCATTTCAATATTTATAACTTTTCAAAATTGGAACTGATGAAACTGAAACAGTTTCTTGTAATAAAATTTAATCTTTTATGGTTAATTTCATACAAAATCCATATATTAAATGTGATAATACCTAAAAACTATGCAACGTTTTATGTTATATTTTTTGGCTCAGGTATAAAACTGTTCACTTTGGATGACACGTCACTCAACAGTCCTCATTAACATATTTGTATTAATGCACCGCATAGAAACATTTGCGCGTGAACTATACTGCACAAGTAAACGGTATTCTTTCTTACTTTAAATGATAATATTGGGTGAGAAAAAGAATCTACGTTGGAATTTGGACCGAGACAAGGAAATCACAGTCTCGGGGTTACATTTTAAGCCTCGTGGGGAGACAAATAATGTAACCCCTTAACTGGAATTACCTTGTCTCGGTCCAAACATAGATTCTATACATCTATATCTCTTTTACAAAATAAATCCTTATGTAATTTCATTATTCGCGATAATAGCAGTTTGAACGAAATTGACATTTGTGGCTATTATTTTATATATCGTATAGACTATCAGGGACTGGTTCCCCCAACTACAAAGTTTCCTATACTTTTTATCTATTGACCTTTACTTGTAGATATTTTATGAACCGAGAGGAACGCGCTAAAATACAAACCATATATTCATAATTAGGTAATATTTGGATTGCTTGGACCTTTATATAATCAAAAATATGATTTAAAGGAAATTTAAATGCTTTTAGCAACGATTATCTTTTAATATCAAATTATATAATTTTGATGGAATAAAAATCTGGCCTGGATTTCACCAGCAAAACTAAAATCCGGACTAAGATCAAGTCTGGAATAAAGCGATTAGATAGGCTGAAATTTTAGTCTCACCTCAAATTTACCATTCAATCTGCTTACGTCTAGATTTGCATTTAAGGCATATGATAGTGAAACTGGAACCTTCACAAACGTATACAGCGAAACTTATCTAGCTTAAATACTAAAGGAATCATTGAATATACCCGAATAATTAGTGGATTGGAGTAGAAAGGTTCATGATGACTTGAACTTTTTAGGAATGATTAGGAAAAGATTAAAATAGAATCATGATAAAGATCTGGATTCCTTGTAGACCTAGATTTTACAACGCCAGAGCAGCCTTCGTCGAAATGGCCATCAATAAAATCTTCAAAAGTTTATTTGAAAAAAAGAAGCTTTTTATCTTCTAAAATAAAGCGTGTATTTTATTATATTTATTCTTTATTGTTAATGTTTGTTTAATTTCTCTTACGGGACATGCATTTAGCTTAAATATGGATATAATCACATACCACCCAACTTCACACGTTTTCATAATCAATAGATTGGTTACACTTTGGTCGGAACAACGATGTCACACGACCAAAACTAAGCTGCCAAAACGGCAAATTGAAAAAAAGCTCGTGGTCACGTCAAAGTCAACACACATAATCTTGGTGTAAAGTCTGCTGATACTCGGCCTAAATTGGCAAGTCAATATCATACACGGGTAGCTAGTACAATGTCAGTCTCCCGATTAGTTAGCTCATCTGGCGAAATAGGTAACAAGAAACCAGACGTTTGGGCGCGAGAAATCATGGGGAAAATGTAAAACGATTCTGTACGTTCACTAAAGTGGAGAATGCTAGTTGTCTGAAGGACTCACGATACTAATTCATTTCCCATAGTAAAACTATGCAAACACCAAGATATTAAAAATTCAATAGCTTAAAATTTCTGAGTGCCCATGATTAAACCTATATTTATCAGTATAGATAAAAATTGGATGTCAGCTTTTGTGTAGAGGAAAGGATATGAGTCACGGCAATTTCTGGACCTACATGTGTTAGAAACATGTGCTTTTAATTAAGCATCAAAAAGTCGGGTGTTAATTTTAGTAATGGGTGTTCCAAACTCAGCACTGTTAAAAGACTGAAATTCCATCAATAAAACAATGTCTCTATCTTTTTATTTATAACTAAGATAAGTTCTCAAAAGATTATTGTTCCTAAAACATAAAATATATTATTAACCAATCCTGGCCAGCTGAACCCATATATACTCTATTAAAAGTTCACCCATTTCCAGGCTGGTTACCATTTGTCCATACCATTAGTATCGTGTGTCCCGACGGATGACGCATTTTGTGTAAAAGTGCCAAGCCGATTAAGGAACGGCCGCATTTTGTCCTTACTCAAGATTTGACACCTGTAGAGCAGTTTTTAAATTCAATTCAATTTATTGTTTTCCATGTGTTCAGCTCTGTCGCATAACTTACTGTATTGTATATGATACTTGAAATAGTTATATAAAGTTCAGTAAATTTTCACCTCTCAAGAGAAATCGAGACCATTTCTACTACACAGACATTACATACTCTGTATACGCATGGATACGTGTTTAATTTTTTTTCTCAAAAGCTCCATGTCTCAAACTATTCGTCTTTTTCATATTTTGTGAGACAGCATTGGTAATCAGTAATTCATGTCAAATTCACTCAACTACATTTGCGAGTAAATGTTCAATTACAAGAGTTTTCGCAATAGACAGATTTTGTTATTATTAGTTTCAAAGAAAAAAGAATATGGTGACATTTTTGTATCTTTCGATTGGAAAAAATGCCATAGTAGCCAGAATTATTATGTAATATGTCATATTGCACTATATATATATATATATATATCAATATATATATATATATATATATATATATATATATATATATATATATATATATATATACTTTATTATGGGAATAAATATTTGCTAAGCACCCGTCTGTCAGCAGGTGTTTTTAATCTAGTCAAGGGTTTCACCATAATTCGTAATCTATCAATATGAACTGGAAACTAGAGTCACTTCCAAGGTCAGACATGTCCATTTAAAATAGTGCAGTTTGATGAGCAATATGTCTCTTGTGAGATTAGATGGATAAATAAACAAGACTTTATCGTCTGTATTTCTATTTATGGTTGATTTATGTAAATAAGATCGTGGCTGAAGTTCACTTTAAGTGTCTTGATGTAATATGTAAGTCTATGACTGCAAGAATTTATACATAATTACACATCGTACGTACAAATGTTCATAACTTGGAGAGAGAGAGAGAGAGAGAGAGAGAGAGAGAGAGAGAGAGAGAGAGAGAGAGAGAGAGAGAGAGAGAGAGAGAGAGAGAGAGAGAGAGAGAGAGAGAGAGAGAGAGAGAGCACATAAACCTTCAGCGGAAAAATCAGCTGTGCCTTTATTTCTCATGTGTTGCAAAATTATCTACATTATTTTCACCTAATATCCAGAATAAATAGTACATGTGAACAGCTTCCAAAATTTGGTATAACTTATCAAGATTACTTGGTTTAACTTGAAACGTTTGTAAAGAAACTGTTCATAAATTATCTGACTATTAGCCTATTTTTGTTGGGAGTGGTGGTGTTTTTTTTATGAATATTTCCTGTCATTAAATTCTTTGCAAACTACTTCACACTTCAAACAAGCAAAATGTTTTGAAAAATGTATTACCACAGGCTTTATCCTCTTGGCATCTATTTAGAAATGAAATTCTCTCATTTAAGAATCATCCATAACATGTAAAGAAACAGTACCTCTTTCATGAAATAGAAGCTGACGTCATGTATCGCTTCTGAGTGGATTGCTTTTAGGCCATTATCATCCCCTCACCCGTGATGAAATTGATTTTTGGTTTAAGGGCTGATATCACCTATTAAAAGCTGCACAAATCTGCAGAAAGGTTTGGTTTATACGTTGGTATATATAATGTCTTGAGCTTTACTCAAGCACAAGCTCAGTTTTGACTAATCACAAGACAGGAAAGCTATTTAAGTTTCAACAATTTAATAAACGTTAGCAATGGTGAATGAACGGATCAAGAATGAAATCGTTATGTTTCAGTCAAAATTCTGAAAGAGGTCAAAACGAATTGATGACACGTAAAATAATTCTTTATATAAATGTATGGCTCAGAACACAAGACTGGCATTTATACAATTGAAACTCACTGGTCTTAAAGCAGAGATTGATGAGAAAAACTTTGGTCGTAAGCGCGTGAGGGAAACACACGAGTAGTTCAAATGATACTTTACAACACTTTAGGAACTCTCCAACGAATGATGGCGGGTTAATTGAGATTCGAACTTACACAAATACTTTGGCAGTGGAATTACTATATATGTGGACACCTGATGTCATGATATTCACATCAGAGCTTAACCCTTTCTCTCAGAAAAAAAGATATAATGCGCTAAATAGTATGAGAGGATTTAAAAGAGGCCAAAACACAAAGACCCAAAAATGCCGATTTATACCAACATTGACAACGGGAGACAAGGCGTACGAAGTAAGTGCTAATCTCAGTCACCCACATTAACAATATATTAATAATCCAAAATCACAAAATGTGATATTAAAACATTTGGACACTTATTTATTGTGCCTAGCAACTCTTCAAGTCCTTTATGTCTTCATGCATGAATTAAAATATATCCCATTTTGTTGACCATTGATTTTGACATATGAATCATATAAATTTATTATTTAATGCTGAGACGTGTGAAAATTATGTTTAATGAAACACACCCTACTGATATTTTATAACATCAGAACTGATCACAGGGAACATTTCTTACACTTACCGTTTTTTCTAGCGGCTGTGGAGCTACCGTCGGCAGAAGGGTTCTTTTGATGACATGTATATTATATATCTGGAGCAAATCCTATGTTTGAGGGGCTCCACGTGGGATAGCACAACCATTTGTCTTGTGGCTATTTTGAACTTCGCGCTAGATATGGCTCAACCAATTACCGGTACGTGTCCAAAGTGTACGCATATTCGTTCCGGAAAAATTTGCAAGAAGCAAAATTGCACATTTTAAAGAACAGGTGATATCAGACCCATACATCATCCATTAGTATAAAAATAATAGATTTGGCGGGGGTGATTTATCGGACTAGGTTATTTCATTTAAAGTTGTTTAGCATGTTATAACTTTATTTTCTGCTCTGTGGATCCGCAGGGAAGGTAATATGTTGCTAAAATATTAAACATTACACGACGTAATACATCACTTAAAGCTCATTAACTGACCGTTACACGTTATTGTTATGCTATTTTGGTGGACTTCTATCTGCACCAGAGTTCATCTGAACATATCTTCCTTGGCTGTGTTTCTCATGTGGACGTTATTATTGTAACGCAGCCTTAAGCTCGTTCGGGGAAGATAGGATATCCTTGAATACCATGGTACAAACTTTAGTCATGTTATTAGATCAAAATTTCACATGGATAAAAGAAAAACTGATGCAGACGATATTTTACATACAATACTCTTAAGACAAGACCCTAACATTATTGACGCCGCCGCCACCGTCACTCATGCCGACGGAAGATTAAAATGAAATATAACTTTCAGCATTAAGAAAATGTTACCTTTATTAAAAAAAAAATTGAAATTAACATAATAAATATAATTTTAGTACCTGAGTAGAATCTTCACGTATTTCAAAGAATTCAATACGCTATATTCTGCCAGTCTATATGCATGGTTAAATTAAATTAAAATTAAGTCAACCGTTGTTTGAGGAATTAATGTTAACTGATAGCTAGTTTACAAAACTTAACGGTCAGAATCGATGCTTTTGCACACTCTGTCATGTCATCGGTGACAATTGTCCATGATTTTGTAAATACATAAGTGACCGCAAACCACTCCAATCATAACGTTGTCGTAAGCTATATATATCCACTATACGGTATAAACATTATGCAGCCCTACATATGTTTTAGAGAAAAATAAACTTTGAAAAGATCGTCTATCGTTTCTATGGTTTACATTAATTTCAGTTTAGTCAAAATCAAGACGACAAAGCGCTCATCCGAGGACTTGGTACAGATGTCGCTGTAGTCAGCAGCATGGTGTTTCTGGCACAGTTCATTCTCTCCTCTGTCATGGGAAGTATTGTCCATCTTGCCGGAAGTACTGTTACCATAGTGATAGCTGCCGCCATCTTGAGCTTTTGTGGGGCAGTAAGTGCAACTCAGGTGACTTATCTGGGACTATAGCTTCAAGCTTGGATAAATTTGCAATTGTATCAAGATGGCAATAATAAACTATACATATAGATGTCTTTGAATTATTTGACTTTCCTTTAAGAATTTATTTTTATCTATTGAAGTCGAAGAAGTAGAGAAAGATTTCCTGACTACACGATCACTTAAATTGAGAACTGTTTTGCCAGCGATATTCTTATTCCTGTTCCGAATGATTGAGAAAAAAAATTTCAGGAGTAATAAGAGTAAAATATATTGTATTCAATCAACGATACCAAATATTTTATAAAAAGTTTTATTTTTATAAAAAGTTTTTATTTAATCTAAGTTTTGCATGTTGAAAAACATGTCTTCTCTTCATCGTCACCAAGTTGCTCACCTGGTTGTCTTTCAACTTGATACCTCACTCAAATATCCTTCGTTATGTGTGTGTGTGTTTAACGTAGCATTAACAAATTTTCAGTCATATCGTTACGATGTCTGCAGTGTGGCAGTTTGTAGTGATGTCTAGCACTGGCGCATCATGCCTCAGACCTGTAACATCATGTCCCACCCAGTCACATTATCCTTATACCAGGCCGACAAGTCTTAACACTAACCTCTTCATGTCGTGCATCTAGCGAGACAACTTTAAGTACCATTTTTATAAGTCTTTGGTATGGCTCGGCCGAGGTTTGAACACGGGACATCCTGCATCCGTTGCAGACGCTCTTCCTTCTTTGTGCTTCATGTGACACATAAGGATACAACGATCTGCAGCATTTGGGTTCTGTGTTCTTCGTTGCTTTCTACACATACACCTTACACGGTTGCAAGAATGTTTTTTTCTTTAAGGTCTGTGCTTGCTGTTAAAAAGTCTGAGGTGTTTTTTTTTTCCAGACGACTTTACACTTGACTTTTTCTTAAAGAGGTTTGATGATATTTACAATTAGGGTATATAATCATTAAAGCCAACTAGTACTGAATTTTACCACCCCAACCAACTCTTACTACAACCAACGATGTAAATATACCCTCCTATACAAGTTTTACAAACTATTTAACATATTGAATAAAAACCAAAACTATTAACTAAAAATTCCTTTGTTCCTTTGTTCTTACGGAAAAATTCCTTTGTTCCTTTGTTCTTACGGAAACAAACACGTGGGCAGCCAAAAATATTTACTGTACAGTGGTACTACTCCACAACAATAACCTCAAACAATATACTATAAATACTTAATCATACAACTCTCCCCACGAATTTACATTAAACTATTTATGGAAAAAAAAATTAAATCAAAACTCTAAACAACAGTTAAATTCCTCTTCCAACATACCGTGTTAATATTATACCAGCTTACAAATCAGATAACACGAAATACCTAAGCCCTATTCTAAGGCTGCATCTGATTGACCGATAATAGCCGAGCTTAATCACAAAAAACACAATTTTGAGCTAAAAGAAGGATTGAAAACTAAAATCTATACCAACCAATCAAAATTTAGCACTCGAAAGACGTACACAAGAAACGCAACTTTAGTACAAACGCTCCCACCTAATTACTAATAAATGTACACTATTTTCCAAATTAACGAGGAATAATTAAAATCTGAAGCATCCAATATTATAAAATATAAAACTAAAAAAAATAATTTAGATCCCTTGTAATAAGAACCCTAGGAATTATTACTCCTTACCTTTAGTCAATCTAGCCTTAGTTATAAGCATAATTAAATCATAACAATAATCATAACTATTTATAACATACATATGCTGTATTTGTATTTTAATTTTCCTTATAATAACTATATATACTCTAATTAGTATTGATAACCATCTATAATACTACAACTAAGCACATAATAAGACTACAATACCATAAAACATAATTTTATTTTAAAACCTAAATAGAAAACAAAATTGAACTAGAATAGGATTGAAAATTCAGCTTTAATCATCCAATCAAAACCGACGAGACAGCAACCTTATAATTTTGAATCATCCAATATTACTAAATCAAAAATGCAAGAATAAAGAAGAATAAAAAGAGATGCCTACAACAAACCATCAACAAGAACAAATCATCAGTATCAAATAAAGGGATTCAATAAGCCTGTATCGGAACCCTAATAACCCATCCCCGCATACAAACATATACATAACTGCAAGCACCATACCTAGTCCATACCATAAAACAGACGCTAGGACTCATACTAGAACAAGCCTGGGTGGATCCTGACTCCTATAAGCACTATATATATATATATATATATATATATATATATATATATATATATATATATATATATATATATATATATATATATATATATATATATATATATATATATATATATATATATATATATATATATATATATATAGATTTCCCACCATAACAAGAATAAAAAGGTCAAGGCCGATAAGGGAAAATCAGGAACCTCCCACCTGATAGCCCTAACTCCCAGGAGCGGAGTAGACCGATTAGCCCGACGCACACAAAGACCGAAAAGTAACCTGATAAAGGCTACAATCACAAAAGCGAACGGAACGGACAAACAATTAGCGATGGACAGTCCGGGCCGCGCGGCCAACTGTTCGAAAATAAGTCTAAAACCTATGTCTTCACTTTGGCCTGGAAGACCCAACATTAAAACGAGATCCATTGGAAAGGCAGTCAAAATTAAAAACCAAACAATGTCAAAGCGGGGATAAATGTCAAAATTAGGTGACATACACCTAGAGATTGAGTTATTTTTTTAGAACTATATAAGTACACTAAGTACGAAAAATTCAACTTCATCAAAATATATTCAAAATTCACAACTCAGGAACATTTGGATAATTGAATAGGTGGCTAACACTTCATTGGTATAGGGACACCCGTAGGAAAAACTGATAAATTTGACAATAATCCACCTGAGATAAAGTTATGTGAACTTAGACATTGGGGACTTTAGTAGGCGGGAGTTGAGGTGGAAGGCCGTTACGCTCTATTACAATACGCAGCCAACCAAAGGGTCTTAAGGTCAGCAAATAAAGGTCAGCACCACGACCAAAAGCCCAGCCCTAGGGCTAAGCGCCTCCCTGGATAGCAATGTTATCGAAAGATAACATCCGGCCAAGGCGGTGAGCCACCAGGGGGGTTAATAGGTCCACGCGCCGGGGCAAAATTATCAGCACTGGTCACTTGTGAGCCCGGCCCTGGAAGGGGGAGAGACCATTAGCCCTTTTCAGGGCTTTAAGTCACAAAACACGAAAGTGTATACATCACTATAATCACATAGGAGCATGAGCATGATAGGGGTGGGGTTTTTTCACGTCCCTGCTTCAGGAATATGAAGCAAAACGCTCGTCAGTCAGCTACAACGGTAGTCCCAGAACTCAACATTCAAATGGGAACAAGACCACCATAAATGAATCCCTAAACTGATTCTTAGAAAATGATATCAATAAAGCGGTAATCATTAGCAACTCCCTTAATGTCATAATAAAAATCAAAACCAAAAACAATAAAGCAGAAGCAATGTTCCTAGCCAAAACTTCCTTTTTGCTAAAAGAAATATTCTCCAAAAACCCTGTTGTGGAATTTGTATGGATGCCATCGCATATAAGAATCCTCGGTAATGAACAAGCTGACACAGTCGCTAAAAACAAGCTAAAAGACCTCAATCCGTCCCCACTAAAGTACAGTATCTTCGAAGCACAAATTATAGCCAAAACATATAAAAAATAAATGGTAGGAATATCGGAACTCTACCGATAAATGCAGGAAACTATACAACACAATTAAAGAAATCGACAAGTCCATAAAACCATCGCAAGTAAACAGCCAGGACCATAAGATTATAAACTGCATAAGAACAGGAAAAACATTCCTAGCCGGCAGTTTTGGCAAATACTTATTACCAAAACAAACATCAACTGTTACTACTGCTGCACCATAGAGGACCTTATCCAGATAAATATCCAACTAGCACAAAAAGACATCAGAGTCCAGAGTTCTTTGATAGTAAGAACAACAACCTTACCACAACTTATAATAATATCATCAAAATATTTAAATGAAACTGATTTAAAAAGGAGAATTTAAATAACAAACCAAACATTGAATAGAAGAGAGTCCTTGATATATCGAACAGGAATATGATTATTAGCAAGGACATCTGCCCAAAAAATAAAATAAATAGATGCCCAGTGCACAGTTGAATAAAAACGTTATAAATGAAACTCATAATACACAGCCAAAACATAATCCAAGGTAATACTCCCCCAAACAAAACGTACAGCGCGGATGGTATTAACACAGGATGGGAATCTATGATTCATCGATTGGGAACTGAGTACTCAGCATAGGCGCCTGTCCATCCAAATAATAAACATTCACGCATGAAAAACCCGGTAAACATGAAAACAAACGGCTCAATAAAAAGATAATATTAACTATATATATATATATATATATATATATATATATATATATATATATATATATATATATATATATATATATATATATATATATATATATACATACATACATACATACATACATACATACATACATACATACATACATACATACATACATACATACATACATACATACATACATACATACATACATACATACATACACTTTTCTAGCCAACCATCTTATAATAATCCCTCCATACCAAACGGTGACAGCCTCCCCGTCAAAATTAAAGTAGACAGCAACAAGAGTGAGAGCCACAGAGACCTCATCATCCCGGATCTGGCATCGTATAAGACAGAGGGAACAAGTATTCACTGTCCCTCAAAGTGAAAACTGGGATGATGAGGCCACCCAATCCCCGTCTGCGCTCCCAAGCACAAGCAATAATTGGAAGAATGACTCGAGCCGGCGATGCTTGTGCGGGGCACGGCCTGGGAGATGTCATCACTGAACGGGTGCATTTTTGAGGTTCTAAAAAAAAGCCCTTTTCAGGGCTAACCAGATCTATAGAGAATATTCAACTTGTCAATTTGTGCAAATGTGAAGTAGTGACTATAAACATTCACTGACAAAGAAGAAGAAATCCAAAGACCCTTTTCAGGGCCACTTCAGGGCCTTGAAAGATATCTATTCTCACTTTGCCAATATGTGTTATATATGTGTGGTCTATCTCTATCCCTCTTGTCTTTATCCCTACCTAGATTAGTCGCGCTTATTTCGGTCAACCACTTGCAACATTGTTGCAAGTGTCCTGTATCGTGACGCCATCCCACCTATTCCATTCTCATTGTTCTTATATCGTCCCTGAGTTTTCATCTTGTCCGTATAAACAGTGTATGTATATCGTCAAGGGGTGGGTTTGTGTATATAATATTAATTTCCACTGTCCGTATATTGTCCCCTATTACTACTACTGATCAGGTTTAACAGAATTGAACTGAATTTTCTGTAAAAAATATCAAATCCAGTGAATAAAGTTATCATTACAATAACAAGTAATGAAATAAAAATAAAATAAAAAAGAATTTAAAACTAACACACACTTAATTTAATTATATATACGTAACAATATGACATTGAAATCTCAACCACCGCTGTGTAATTCAAAATATACACTGTAAAACGTCGACACAGGAAATAGAACTTCAAACCACTACTATATAATTCAACATATAAAATCTAAATACTCGATCTCGAAAATGGAACTTTAAAGACGTGCGTTTTGATCCAACATGTGATATTGGATTTCTCGACATACAGCTATGAGCAGTATGTGCCTGTTTAGGTACTCGTTAAGTTTCTTTTACTGTTTCACGATTCACGAGATTTTTGTGCACAATTTACACCACAGTGTTTTTCCTGTTGCATATAGAAAATTATACAACTGTTATTTAATTGGTGATCACATCTACAATTGGTAGTACCTCATCACCTACCGGGATTGCTCGATTTCAAAGCAGAAATGTTGGAATGTTGCGTCATATGGTGCTTTCTTCCATTTGTTGAAAACAAATATAAAACGAGCAGCACGTGCTCTCGCATTAAGGTGTGTTGGCAATACCAATAGGCTTAACAGGGTGGGTGAATATATAATACAGCCAAATATCACGGATAGTAAGTAATATGTGAAAAGTTAAAAAGTGTATGTATACAATCTTTTTGGCGAAAAAAGAAATGTATTTGTATGAGCTAAAATAGTCAACTTGATATTGCATTTTACGCGCAATAGATCACCGCGTTGAGATAGCATTGAGCTATTGCATTACAACTATTTTATTGCGTGAAGACTAAGCCAAATGCCACGAGCGTGACATTTTTCATATACACTGGGCCTAGTGAACAATGCAACGGATTAGCATCGTGAAGTCAGGAATTGGTGACTGCCATATTGGTCGTCTTCCAGTCGATCCGGGTTATCAAAAACTTTTCATATTTAAGATACAGCTGTGGTGGGTGCTGAAAAAAAAGAAAAGAGAATTCCATAGCATTACTTAAATACATACTATAAAATGACATATTTGCTTGTTTACTTGTTACTTATTTTCTTCACTTCTTTTACCGTACGTTCTCTAAAAATTATTCCGCCAAAGTTTGTATCTACGGTGTCATCAATCATTCGTTCTTAATACCCGTCTAAAGATAATGAAAAGTGCATGTCATTAGCTGTTTATCCTGAATAAACCTTATATGTATGCATACATGGGATGTATACAGTAATGAAATAGATTCCAAGTATGAAAACTATTTTAGTTGTGGTATGAATTTCCGTTACAGTGTTAGAAGGTACTTCACATAAAGACAGTGTGATTCAAATTAAGAACAAGACAAATTTTGACACAATTACAAACTGATCAGGTAAGATATATGAATAGCTGCATTCTTTCAAAGAAGATGCTTCATTCAGTTCTGTTGGATGTTATGATTATTATGTTATGTCATGCTTATATATATATATATATATATATATATATATATATATATATATATATATATATATATATATATATATATATATATATATATATATATATCCATGTATGTGTATGTGTGTGTCTTATGTATTGTTGTTCTGATACGTTATGCTAAACCAAGTAGAGCGCAACGTATCTTATTTACAGTGGATGACGTGTATTAATGTATATATCCACGTGCTTTTTGTAAAATGGATTCTACGGTAGGTCACCTAAGCCACGTGTACGTAAAAGGTTGTTCGCTTAATGGGTACACATTGTCTTATACATAGTAGTTGTGATTTTGTGACACTTTTCCTTTTTTCCTACACGTTGCAGTATACTAAACATGAAAAAAAAATCGCTATCATCATATTCTTTAGCTATTTATTGATGATTAGGGTACTATCCCCCACCCACTTGTACTAAGTTGTGCATTGTCAACAGTCCTTAAGACCACGAACTGGCTTTGTTCTAGTGAAGCACAGCGAAGGACTTCAACATGTTATTTTGAAACTGTTGTTAATTTTGTTGTTGTTATATCTGTTTAACGCCATTATTTAGCGTAGGATATTCTGTACAAGAAAGCCAGGAAAGCCGGTACATTCGGGTTAGAAATAACCAGCGAAAACCCTGGGAAGATCCACCAATCTACGGGAAACTACTAGCAAGCTTCTTGGCCGAGACCAATACTTAACCCCACCCGAATAGAGGTGAGATATCAGTGATCCATAAAGGTGAATGATTAAGATCACTTGGCCATTCGAGGCCTCGAACCAGGCGATGGTTGCTTACAGCCCATGGAAACGTGAATTTATATATGAAAGTCTTATTGAAACGTGGACAGTACGAAAAAGAAGAACATTTGGTTTCCACAGATCTGCATCAACGCGTCGAAGCAAAAGCACAAAAAAGTTTGTAAAACAAATTCTATGTCACAAACCAGTGCAATAGCCGGAGGTAAAGTAGCTATATGCCGTAATAATACGGATATATAAACGTTTTCGCGAGCGTCTGTAGTTGATTCTAGCTAAGATTTCGTAGCCTCAACTTGATTTGTTGTGGTTGTCCAAGAGGTAGGACTAAGGGTACTAATATTAGTACTATAGTTGATTCTAGATCAATTATCAATTTTCACAAATTAGTCTCGAGTGAAAAATAATGATATGCAGATTTTAAAACGTTTATTTATGTTTTTTTTGTGCATAATTTACAAGCCGTAATGTGAAAACAAATGAACCAATCAACTATGTCAAGGTCGGAAATACCATATTACCATAACCTTGGTTTACAAAGTAGGTCAGACTAGACCTTTAATTGCACACAAGCTGCACATGTCTACAGATAACTATATGAACCATGCACACAGTAAGCTGACTCTAGCTAAACCTTCTTATCAATTTAATCAATGCAAGGTGTTGACCAAAAATTTGTGTTGATGGACTAAATCAAATTTTTATAAGGTGATTAAAATATTTGAGAAAGGATCATATGACATGCACCACTCGCTGAAATCACGAACGAATCATAATCTGGGGTTTTAATATATGACGGATCAGACTGGGAACCAAGTGGTGAGTACTCAATTTAATGAACTTGACTAAACTATATATATATATATATATATATATATATATATATATATATATATATATATATATATATATATATATATATATATATATATATATATATATATATATATATATATATATATATATATATATATATATATTTACTGACAAGAATCCAACTTCTCTCTCTCTCTCTCTCTCTCTCTCTCTCTCTCTCTCTCTCTCTCTCTCTCTCTCAACTACTGCTCAGCGGTGTTGATATCTCTCCATTTAAGGTAAAGATTTTTTGTATATGTGGTGTTTTACCGTACTTATCACTTTTTTATTGTTGTACTTGTGACTTTCACTGTTGAGGAGGAAGAGGAGCAGGAAATATACCGGAAAGATGAAGGTTAGGCCTTATTGCACCCACATTGCGTCTAGGAACACGAGAATGAAGAAAAAAGATACACAAAAGAAACTTCCATGTGAACAATAAAAACATTTCAAATTGAACGAAATGATTCCGAGGAAAAACGTTTTGACATTTGTGGTGCTAACCAACATATTCTGAAATAATATTGCACTCCCAACTTACATTAAAGGTAAGTAATGCAATCACTCTCTGTAAGCCCAAGTTCATTATAAAATGTTTTCTTTTATAATGCCATTGATCCCATTTTATGATATTGTAGTACAATTATGTGCGGTATGATAGGACCGTTTCAATACTTTAGACTCTATGGCTACCATGGTCATCATTGTAAATAAAGAGTCACACGCATGCAAGCACGCACATATACACACACACACACACACACACACATATATATATATATATATATATATATATATATATATATATATATATATATATATATATATATATAGTTTAATACAAACAAAACTATCATACAGGTTAGAGAAATTAAATTCGTACTCTACGGAGTTTCGAACCCAGGCCCGCGAGTAAATGACACCCATTGCCTTGCCTGCACAAACCAACCAAAATACCGTCACGACTAAGTACGCATCACCAAAAAATGATGGCACTGAATTGGTGTTATATAAGCTAAAGCGTATCAGACACACTCATATGACGACCTAGTAATTAATTCTCATATATATATATATATATATATATATATATATATATATATATATATATATATATATATATATATATATATATATATATATATATATATATATATATATATATATATATATATACAGTCGTTCCAGATTCATATGAAAGAATTCAAGGTATATATGATTTTTGTATTACAAAAAATTATAAATATATACCAGACAGAACAGACTCTGCTATCCCTGGATTCTGTAGTAGAAAGTTGACAATAGTGGGCAGAAATAAGTTTAATACCAACAAAACTACTATACAGGTTAGAGAAATTAAATTCGTACTCTAAGGAGTTTCGAACCCAGGTCCGCGAGTAAATGGCACCCATCGTCTTGCCTGCATGCACCAACCCACCCATATACCGTCACGACTAAGCACGCATCACCAAAAAATGATGGCACTGAATATGTGTTACATAAGCTGGTGCGTAGCAGATACACTCACATGACGACCTAAAAATTAATTCTCATATATATATATATATATATATATATATATATATATATATATATATATATATATATATATATATATATATATATATATATATATATATATATGTATGTATGTATGTATGTATGTATGTATGTATGTATGTATGTATGTATGTATGTATGTATGTATGTATGTATGTATGTATGTATGTATGTATGTATGTATGTATGTATGTATGTATGTATGTATGTATGTATGTATGTATGTATGTATGTATGTATGTATGTATGTATGTATGTATGTATGTATGTGTGTGTGTTTGTGCTTTCCATCCATTTACAATGAATATTCGACGTTGCATTTTTTTTTATCTTCTTTAGTTTATGATGTAATATCTGGATTACAGGTTGAAATAATTCTTACAATATTTTATATCTTTCATGTTTTAATAATGCATTTTCGTATCTTCAGATTCCATCTTAGAGAATCTAGGTGTTTAGTTTTTATATTACACATGTCACTTTAATCATTTTCATAAGCATCATTCATGCTCTAAATATAATGGCTGCATTCTGATTCATTGAATGATATCGGTTATGTACCATAACAGTACAAATGCATAGCATAACGTAAGTTACAATGTTTTGTACAGCATACAGCAAACGGGACTCGTGTTCCCGAATTACCAAGTGGTTGTATAAACGGATATTACACTATTGACTAATTATGAATAAGGTGGGATCATGCTTCTCCCAGTGAAAAGGGTTACAGATGTAACAACAAACAACACAACACACAAGAAACAAAAACACAAGCAAAATATATTAAGCTATTGGGTTAATTTCAACTATAATGGTTAATCAATTTGTGTTATTTTTAAAGATATAGTTTTTTAGTTTCGTTGGACTTTATGTTAAGGATATAGTTCGTTTGTTTTGGCTGTACATGTTCCTTCTATGAAAGAAATAATGAGCAAAATACTATAGATGAGGATGAATTGTTATATAAATAAAAATATTACCACAAGAAACAAACAAACAAACCATTCAAAACCAAGTACAATAATATAACATGGGTATGTCCAAAACTAAGTATACAAAACATATTCACCAACATTGCTAGATTACTTAAGTCTTGGATTGGTTCTAATCTTACCTCATATTTCTCAGCAAACACTGGGAGAAGTAATTTATATCATGATTTAGAAAGACTTAGAGAGATACAAAATTGCATGTAAAATCAATATTTATTACTGGTTGAAAAATTTAAATGCATATACGTCTCCAGTACAACTGGATATAATAAATTATGGCCGTTTTCTTAATATTGTTGAAATACATTATGTAACAGGTTGTAGATAAGAGAGAGAGAGAGAGAGAGAGAGAGAGAGAGAGAGAGAGAGAGAGAGAGAGAGAGAGAGAGAGAGAGAGAGAGAGAGAGAGAGAGAGAGAGAGAGAGAGAGAGATAACTTAAATTGTAGACATCATAGTCAGTCACTATACGGATCTCAAATGTTTGTGTCAAGGAAATCTGTAACTATAATGCATACAGACATAGTTTTCGTTTGCTCGAATCTGAACCATTATTCACACATGTTGACACATTAACAATTGGCAGTTAAATTGTATTTGTTCAAACACAATAACATGACATTTACGTTGCAATTATGCGGTTGCTTTATATACAGAACAAAACAGATGTGACACTCCAAAGGCATCCTCAAGCGATAAACTTGTATTGTATTCGGACTGTAGATTTGTCGTGAAAGTGAACGTAAAACACGTAAAATATTTAGACCTACTAATATTAGCTAAAAATTTTCTTTGTAGAAGTACTATAGGAAACTCAAACAAAATACTACCAGAATATAATTAATTTACAGAAAGTAAAATTGAAAAATTGCTTTATGAAAAATGAATGAAAAAGAGTTTGGAAACATTTAAATAAAAACGATAACCACTCTGAATATAACATTTAATAGCATTTAGAAAAACACCTTTCTGACAATTATCAGGATTTCCCCCTATATTTTAGAATAATTCAGGATTATGCAATTAGTAATTATATTCTTACATAACGGCAAAATCAGCTGAACATTGTATTTTTTTCAATACGAGAGGATATGTATTAGTTGAAATATTGTATGTTTATTCAACAAATTATTCGATCTTTAGTCATTTTCCTGCGTTCTAGATACATGCATTAATAACACTTGTTCACGAAAGAAGATATACAATTATTTGAAATCTATAGAATACAGCTTTCTTACGGTGTCGAGTTAAATATTTTCTTTCATTTTTGAATGAAAGAAACTGTGATTGCTCTAACGATAGTTATGTTTTATGCAGAGATTAAGCTATTTTAAATTTGGATACTTCCTAATGGGAAATATATTTAATTCTATAACAACAATTTGTAAAAAGGTCTAAATATATTCTAAATAACTGTAAAATAGATAAGTCGATTTTGCATGTTTTTTGGTACCTATGGAAAACATTTGAAACAGAAAGTGGTCTGTTATAACACAAATTGATTAACAAGAACAATAAGATGAAAATTTTTTTCGCGATGCTGAAAGTCATCTATATGATTTTTAAAGCTGGTATGGAGAAATGTTTAACTCTAACGTTTAACTGCCCTGTTGGTGTCACAATAGATAGTGTTGTTTTACCTGTTTTTTTGTAGTTGTTTTTATATGTTTTGAAATGGTCCATTTCTATGCGAAATAATGTTATTAAATTGTAATTACTAACATCATTCTACGCAGAAGATTTTGTGATATTTGCAAATTTATTACATCATAGGCAATGATTTCTTATTGCACAGAAAGTTTAATAATTCCTAGTGTTATTTTACTATGCATTGTTTGAAGATGGAATTTTCGCATCACCACTACTTTAGACAGATTTTCAAACATTCCTTATATACACCGACCGTGGCTTTGATTTTCAAGTTGACTATCACTTTGTTGTTAAAGGCAAATGTGAGGCAACTTTATAAGATAATTGTAGCATAGTGGGACGATATACAGAATATGGCAACCACAACCAGGACGATATACAGACAAGAGTTATACGGAAAATACCCTGGGATTATGTATGGACAATGGGAATTTTGTATATGGACATGTGGAATGGCAAAAGTGGCATGACATCGCGGTACTGGAGACTGGCAATATTGTAGCAGGAAGCTGACCTAAATACACGCAGTTACCACTACTCTAGGGAGGGACACCTACAATAGAGACACAGAGACAGAGAATTAACATAGAGATAGAACACATATATGGCAAAATTGAAGATAAAAATCTTTTCGAGGCATAGAATGTAGCCCTGAAAAGGGCCTTTGAGTTCTTCTTCTAATTTCTTCTCTTCCTCCACCAGCTTCTTATCTTTAGTCATACACATTTTGTCTTCTTTTCATTATTTTCTTTCTCCTGTTTTCATTTTCATCCTCTTATCTCTGTTTTTCCTCCTTTCATTTTCTTCATCCTTTTCTATTTTTGCATGCCAATTCCTCATCCTCAGTCTGTCTTCTACACCATGCTTTTCATCGTTTTCTATTCTTATCTTTTCATTTAAAATCTCTTTCATTTTCTTTAAATTGTTTATCTCCATACTTAGTCTTTGTGGACTATAAGCCCCAAACTGCATTAGGATCAGCATCTCTTCCACCATAACTAGTGTATCCACTACTTCCTGCTGTCTGAGCATCCTTTTCCAGTTGCTTGCCATGTCGTATTCTTTGTAAAATGGCACGAATAACGAACGCTGATTCAAGCACGGACGTGCAGGAAAACATCTCTTACACTCACATCACATATATAATATCCACACCATCGAATGAGAAAAAAACACATTATATACTAACCAATCAATGGGGATGAGAAAACACGTATATTATATACTATCTACACAGTGGGGATGATAAAAAAAACCCACATATACTATCCGCACAATGGGAATGAGAAAAAAACACACATATATTATTCACACCATTGGGATGAAAAAAAACCCACATATTCTATACTATCCACACAATGGAAATGAAAAAACTCACAAATATACTATACATACCAACGAACGAGCATGAAAAAAACACACAAATATACTATCCACAACATCGGGATGAGAAAAAAACATGTATTTATAAACTATCCAAACCATGGGGATGAGAAAAAACACGGGTAAGAACTTGACCCAATAGGATGTAGATAAACTTCCCGATTCTATGGTAATGACGATGAAATCCAGGATCAACATGGTTGTCTCAAAATCCATCGGTCTCAATATTTTAGATTTTTAATGCAGAGACGTAGAGCAATACATTTCCGCTAAGGACAGAGACAACTCTGAGAGGGGATCTGTACAATGATCAGATGATTTTGTCCTTGTTCGGTTTATGGAGTGCATTCATGGTCTCCAAGTTAGGAATGATTGTAGCATTGTTGAAATTATCTCAATACGCCATATAAAGTATAGACCGAAAAGAAATAAAGAACAGGATAGATTCAGAATCTCGTCCACTTTCCCCTGGACCCACTCAGAGGAAAAGGCTTATATCACAGGTGGATACTTCAGTAGAGCCTACCATTAGGAAAGTCACTAAGAAGAAACGAAAGAAGAAAGAGGAAACAACGAAGCCGACGTGAAGATACCCATCACTGAAACCACCGCCGTCATCTTATGGTTTGTTTGTTTCATCGTCCTAGTCATGCTTGCCCTAGAGCCATCACACACTCCTTATTTTATCTACTTCGATGTATTCCATGCCAGCTTCCGATGTGAGTAATGTGGTATTTATAAACTGAACTCGATGTTAAGTTACAAGAAACAGTCAGAATGAGAAACATGGAGATTTCCACAACTGATAAGAAGTTGTAAGAGGAGATCATTGTCAGTGGTCTCTTTGTTGAATATCCTCTGTTGACTAATCATTTCATAAAGCAGATTTACCGAGAGGCCGTCATTTTCATTCGGTATAACACCATACTCGTTCAACAAGTATTACGTCACGCCAGTTATTAGCCCTGAAAAAGTGGGAGTAGCAATCGTGGTAGGTTTAGTCGTGGGGAGTTAATTCAAGATCAAACATGTTAAGCGAAAACAGGGTAACTAGAGAGAAAGAAGATGCCAAAACAGTGAGTAATACGAGATAGGTATGAGATATCATGGAAGAGGACGACGATGTACATCCTCTACAGGATTGATCATACATAAATATAATTAGCACCTTGGAAATCACTCATGGGGAGTCACAGAAGATCTTGGAGACGGATATTCACGTTCATCAGTATCCTAAAACATGAACGTCTAAAAATGAATCAGATACAACCAACATTATAGCGGAGTATTGGGATAATCCCACCACGATCGCGTTGATCTTATCTCGACTCAGGACAATGATCAAGAAAGACGAAGTCAGAAATGCCACAAGGAGACCTGGTTATAGTTCCGCTCACAATGAGAGGAGAGCGAAATCGTTGGAGGCAAAGGTGAGGAGAGGAATTAAGATTTTATGAAGAACAGACACTGAAAAAGAATAACAAGGAGGTTATGGATTTTGATCTCGATAATATACAGGTACGAGATGTAATTAATTTTATGTTGATCTTTGCTGCACGTCCCGGTGAGGTGTACACGCTGAACCTGACTCCAGAAGAGATGAATGAGTGTGCGCTGAAGAAGAAAGGAGACTTCAGACAGTATGAGATGATGGATGTCAAAGGGATACAAGAGCAGATAGTGTTCATGGCGATATTCCGATATAGGCACGATGGATGCTCGATCATTGAGGTAAATTTCGTCAAAGTGAAATTTGAGTGTCCCTATAGTCGGAGTAACGTCAAATTTCCAGATCAATATCTACCTCAAGTGTTTTCAGGTTTAGAATTTTCTTTTGAATTTGCAGAATAAAGTATTCTGAGATACATCATTTTTATGAAATGTTCCATGTCTCAACTTTGTCTTAATTTGTACTACGACAGGAATGTACACTCAATAGGTGTATCTAAGATACTTTTTAGACTAGGATTATGTAAAACTTAAAAATGGACTCCATAGTTCATATACTTAGACAAAATCAACTGCAAGGATAAAGTACAAAAGATCATCACATGAACAAAGTCATCGACTCGCATACTGTACATAGATTAGATTACCTATGACGTACATAACGAAGTAGACCTTTTCAGAGTCATCAATAAGAAACTCACAGCGGTTCAACTTTTCAAGCTGATGCCGTTCAACTCACATGCTATCGAAAAATACAAGAGTGAAAAGTCTTTGATAAAGGCATAGAAATGAATTGAAAAAATCTGTAGTATATGGTAACCATCTCCGACATTGCATCTGTACCTGACGGCGTTTCTTTGTTGTCTATGTAGTATTATCCCTTTTTTCTCCTCTTTTATACTTTTCTCCACATGGCCATAGAATATTTGTTCCCACAGTCGAGATAGGTCCCAAAATGGTAATAGAAGAGAAAGATTTCTGACTTTTCTCCACATCTTCATTATGATATGAAACTATCAGCGATGACTAGGTAGCCGAATATAGAGATGTCATACCGCTCGTTTGAGCTTTATATATCGTGAGGAGTGTGATAGAGTCCCCATTCAGTTTGGCCGAATATAGTATCACTCTCATCCAACAGCTACCTTGTCATATAATTCATACAGGACGGCCAACATAGTAATTTGTCCCCCAATTAACATGATTTAATTCCAAATTTAGTCACAGCCACCATTTGCATATTATCTAATTCAGTAATTTTAGTAATTATTTACATATCTAATTTGATTCCTCCGAAAGTATAATTATATTTACTTTTAAACCACAAACGGATATATATATATATATATATATATATATATATATATATATATATATATATATATATATATATATATATATATATATAAAGACAGATGCAATACAATAACCTACGGACGAAGAGTATAAAACTAGTTTTGCACTGTTAGTCATCAGTTTATATTATCTATCTCAATCAATCCCTGACACACCTGATCCCTTGCTAGATCCAGTGCGCTTGAAAGAGCTTTTATTTGCTAAATGATTTGTATTCTTTATATAAATATATTAATAATAGTGCACAGCATTGACAGTGCACAACAAGATTAAAGTCTACCAATCCTGCGTTCTGAGCACCCTCCTATATGGAAGTGAGAAGTGGAGCACCTGATTGAGACAAGAGCGTCAACTAAACTCCTTCCACATACGATGCCTACAACGCATCCTGAAAATTGGCTGGCAAGACCACATTCCACACATCGTAATCCTTCAACGTGCTGGTATCCCAAGCATCTACACCCTAATATGCAAACGCCGCTTTCGATGGCTGAGATATGTCCGACACATGGAGGATGGTAGGCTACCAAAGGAAATCCTATATGGCTTTTGTCCACTTGGCCACGGTCACCAGAAGAATCGTCCGTCGGTCACTCCGCTTCAGGGATGTGGTGCAAGATGAACATGAAGGTTTGCAGTATTTCACCAGACAGCTGGAAAGTACAGGCCGAGGTTTGTGCCACCTGGAGAATGACAGTTAACAAGGGCATAGCCATCACTGATAGCAGGAGAGTCCAGAAGGCCGCAGAGAAACGCGAGAGAAAGAAGCGTGCAGCAGCAAACCAAGCAAATCAGACTTCACTGTACGTCTGCTTTAACTGCAATAGGGATTGTCACTCGCGCATTGGCCTGTACAGGCATAACAGATGATACCTAAACCCCAGAGATAGACAACACTCCATAGGCGCTACTTATATGGTCTTCGATACTGAGCTGCCAATGATGATGATGATGATGATGATGATGATGATGATGATTATATATATATATATATGTATATATATATATATATATATATATATATATATATATATATATATATATATATATATATATATAAAACAGTTGAAGACATATTTGATTTGTAACTATGCCTCCCTTTATCTCGATAGTTGTACTTTTTCTACCCATTAATACCACGCAGTAGCAAGCGATAAGGAGATCCTGGGGTGGGTACGAGTGAGAGAACCTATTCTTTTATCATATCTGCTAAGCTGGTATTCATGCTTCGAAGATTGACATATGGAATCTTGTTTGACAGACTCATGCAAAACAAAAACAATTTGTACGAAACATTTGTATCATTTGATTTCCTCATGCCGAAGTATAGTCTAACAAGAAAAAAATATATATGGTTTAAAATGGGCAAAGTATATTGCGATAGTGTCAAATATATTGTGAAAACTGGCGGTAATACATTTGTCAACACAGTTAGAAAGACTGATTATTGCGTGACAGATTCAAATATTAATAACACGATCATATATGTTTACGTCTATCATTCTGGTGGACAGGTTTTGAGAGCAGATAAATATGCAGTTAAGAAAGACAAATTTTCAATATCTCCATACCCACCTTACGTCAGAGGAACATCATACATATTGCCCTATGACGTCACACCTGACATGCTTGATATAGCAGAAAGACTGCCTTACCGTCCGGTGGATGATGCCTTCATGACTGGTGTTATGCGGGTTATTTCCGACACGAAAGTTAAGCAGTCTGTGGATTTGATTGACCTGGCTGATAGGAGTACCAGGCCGTGTTCATTACACTAAAAAATTCCAGTCACAACCATCAACAACAACTGTATGTATATATTGTGTAACTTAGCAACACCAACCAGAATAATAAACTGCTATCAGTTCACATTCTATGACAAGACAATATGTTCAACTTTTAAATGATATAATTCTGACATTTCATTTAGAATGCTCTGCTTGTTGGTACTCATAAAAATGCAAGTTAAGATGAACGTTGTTGGATACGTAAAATGACAGATATTACATATAGCTAAGACCTCTAATCGTGAGAGTTCAACATCATCAATAATTTGCACCGATTTTTCAGTGTTATGTGTATCCTTGTTTTCTATACAAATCATCAGACGAATAGCAGTTCTATCTATCTATCTATCTATCTATCTATCTATCTATCTATCTATCTATCTATCTATCTATCTATCTATCTATCTATCTATCTATCTATCTATCTATCTATCTATCTATCTATCTATCATAATGACTTTGTTCTGTTTATTTAATTGACATTGTATGTTTGATAGGTTTTATATTTCTATTTCATTGTATGTTGTTTATAACTTAACATTGTATCAAGCAACTTATCGTGTTCAAAATCAGTGACAATTTGGTAAGCAACAATTTATTTCTGAATGAGTATCATTATCATCAGCTTAGTCAAGAAAATTGTATTTCTTGTAGTTGGATTACGTGGTGATTGTCATATTTCTTATTGTGGTTTTGATGACGGACGTCCTTATTAGACGTGTAAAGGACAAATATGGTGCATGTAGCTCTCATCAATGGTCTAATTTGTTCGTTTCCATGCGAATGCATACAGAATATTTTTTGTTCGAGAAATGAACCTAACAATAACACAAATGTAAATGATTTTAAAACATTAATGTATATTGGACAAAGACGAATAATTTATATTATCAACTTGAGATCGATAGCTGTTTATTTTCACAAGTCATTCTATGGTCATACAAGCAATGGAACCTCTGTGTCTGTACGATTAGGTGTAAAAATAATTTGCTGTCCTTGTTTGGAGGTGGGCGAGATATTGATGGGTTCATAATCATAAGTATTTTTCTGCTCTAGACTCCAGTTCTTGACTCATGACTCTCCTTAGGTGCACACATCCACAGGAAAATGGCGGTAAATTATAGTGTTCAAATTAAGATTATGCCATTGAAAATTGGTTTCCAATATTTATTTGAGACCCACCCGTTTTGTGGTGTGATATGTATACCAAATGTACTCCAAAGTCAAAATGACCTCTATAGGACGTGTACACTCCCACTCCCTCCAAAAAAATTGATTAGCTAATGCACGAGTTCTGAGACATAAACATTTATATGGAAATTGTAGCTAAATATAAGTGACAAATACCAGTAAAAGTACATTATA
The DNA here is from genome assembly GCA_016746295.1 of Potamilus streckersoni. Lineage (NCBI taxonomy): Eukaryota > Metazoa > Mollusca > Bivalvia > Unionida > Unionidae > Potamilus > Potamilus streckersoni. The sequence continues at coordinate 227,140 of JAEAOA010001928.1, forward strand.
TGGTTAGCACATAATGTCTGGCACACAAGCTGTTGTGCTGGTAAATAAGGACTACAAGGAGCACGATAAATTATCTAAACACAGGACCGAAGGAGCAGATATAGAGTACAGAAGTTCATAAATTTGCCTTCCATGAGGGGTTCGTATAACTTTGCCTGGTGAGAACTTCATTATATTCACAAGTAACAGGGATATATTGCTAATCACATTATGTAAATGCAAATGAAGGACATTAATCAGATCATGTATATTAATGAGTTTAACAAGTTAAATAATCCAAATTAAATTTCATACTTAACGGTGAATGGATAAAAAGTATAACTGTAAATATGCAATAAGAATCAAGCCTCAATTTAAGCAAGAATCATTCGATGATAGTTTCGAATGCTGCGTTGAAATATATCTTTAGTGTTGTATGGTAATCTCAAAGAATTTTTTTTAAAAATTCCATACAGTTGTAATCTGCATTTAACTAATTATTATAATTCAGCAGGTTTCACTTATGATACTTTTTAAATTTGAAAAGGAATTAGTGTTATTGAATGATGGCATGTTGTCAATGCTAGGGTCTTATCTAAAAGGTAGAGTTAACAGGTAATATTATGTTACGTATTTTGTCAATGATGAAGGTAAGCATAACGCTTAAATAGAATAAGATTCATCACTTTCTTAATCATTCATTACGTCATCCTGCCCTATTCATCTCGATAGTTGATGAATAGGGCAATTTAAAATTTGTAGCTGGGTAGACGAAAAGCAAAAATTAAGGCGGAAAGATGATTATAAAATCGGTTTTATGAGAAAAATGAAATAAATTTTCCGAAACGATAATTAACACAGAAAATTATATACATATATAAGGTATTTTTAGCAGGATATAAATAATGCGATATATTTCATTAAAAGCAAACAAGGCTTGCATATTGTAAGAAGTTGGAAACATAAACTAAGCAAAGTGAAGAACCAGAAAGAGACAATTACAACATTTGAATGTAATTCATCGTATTTACAGTTAATTTAAGCAACTATTTTGATTTGATTAACAGATTAATATTGCTACCAATCATATAATTTTATTCTATCCTCCGTTTCTAAGTTCCCCCTTTCATTTGCCTTGTTATTATACTAACTTATCAACCCAGGCAAAGATAGAAAAAGGTTGCGAAAGTGTAGACCTGCCTTCGGACATAATAATAATAATAATAATAATAATAATAATAATAATAATAATAATAATAATAATAATAAGAAGAAGAAGAAGAAGAAGAAGAAAAAGAAGAAGAAGAAGAAGAAGATGTATAATATTAATAATAATAATAAAATCTGTTGTTGCACCATATTAATATGTATGTATGTATGTATGTATGTATGTATGTATGTATGTATGTATGTATGTATGTATGTATGTATGTATGTATGTATGTATGTATGTATGTATGTATGTATGTATGTATGTATGTATGTATGTATGTATGTATGTATGTATGTACGTACGTACGTACGCACGCACGCACGTACGTACGTACGTATGTATGTATGCATGTATTTATGCATGCATGTATGCATGTATGAAGGTATATATGGATGTAGGTACAAATGCAAGCCTGCATGCATGAGCGATTAAAAGACTGACTAATCGATTTTTTTCTTAAATACAGACTACGATAGCTGATCAGATTCACGATAAAACATCCTGTGGCTTAGGTTTCTTGAACATTCTTCTACAACAAACAGAATGGTTCAAGATCTTCTTCCTGCTAAATGACGAGTGATAACCGTCACTCTGATTAGAATTAAACACTATAACTACCAAAACAATAACGCTGTAAACAATATCTTTTGAATGTGGAATAATAGAGGAGAATGATTCATCACCAGCCTCCTGAACAAATGAGTCAGCGAAAGGAATAATTATCTCCGCATACCCAGCCATATCTCTAGTATAACTAATCGACTTATTGATCCAAACAGGGCATGCCCAGCCTTGTCTCTAGTATAACTAATCGACTTATTGATCCGAATAGGACTTGTCAATTACAAGTGGATCAAACACATGCTTATCCCCAGCTAGGTCATTTCCTGGTAATTAACGAATGTCCTTGTTGAAACAAAATTTTCTAGAATTTTTTTACTTAAGAAAATATACTATTGTTTTACTTCGTTTTCTTGAGAGAGGATGTAACTTAATATATCTGATAACATCAAAACAAATATGCTTTAGACATGCCAGCTCTCTCTCTCTCTCTCTCTCTCTCTCTCTCTCTCTCTCTCTCTCTCTCTCTCTCTCTCTCTCTCTCTCTCTCTCTCTCTCTCTCTCTCTCTCTCTCTCTCTCTCTTTGCCTTTGCTTTTGACACTTTTTATGGCGTCATTTTTTCAACATATATTGCTGATAATGTAAATATAATGTAAAAACAGTCAAAGACAAGCTGCAAAGTGCAGCTTAAAAATAGGTTGTTAGTGTTGTTCTCAATAGTCTTACACAGATAACATTATTAGTCTTACACAGATAACATTATTAGTCTTACACAGATAACATTATTAGTCTTACACAGATAACATTATTAGTCTTACACAGATAACATTATGTATTCTACATAGGAATAAGTACTACCCCTGTCGTTTAGACCTGACCGATTTCCCACAAAAACAAAATCCCAAACAAATAAAAACAAAACTCACAACAAAATGTTTCACAACAGTGGAACATCAGGTGAAAAAGGAACATAAATTTAAAGCGTGACAACTATCTAATCACAATTCCAGTCATTTGAATCATCTACTATATTTTTGTTATGACGTTTAAAGTTTATTAATTATTCTGATGTTTGTTTGAATCTCACGTGCATTAACATTTGTAAACTTGGAAATGTCAGTGATAATAAACGGCTGAAAAGTTATTATCTATCCACCTATCTGTGAAATGCTGCTGATATATTAGAACATATTCTTTCACGGTATACCGTATCCATGTTAATACGTGAGGCTGGCTCGAGTTCCATGTTGCCTGTGTTCACTAGTTGTTAATTATGAATTATCATCAGTTAAACAACTTGAGTGGGTCTCTAGTTTGGGTTATGTTATTAATTTAAAGATCGGATTAATTGTGTCTTTAAACACGATGTGTGTTCATTGGCACTTAAAAGTAATAAAATTGTTTTCTTGACGGACAAATAAATGGATATTGAAGACTAGCAATATTAACTAGAGTTCTATTTATCAAAAACAACCTTATCCCCAGCTAGGTCATTAGCTAGGAATTAATGAATACCTTTGATGGGAAAATATGTGCTGTTTGCAGTGACCCACCCATCTTCAATATTGGCCTACTGCATAATGAGCTGACCATGAAGGGCACCTCGGACGGAAATGATCGTGTACAACATAAGAACAGTTACTTTTTTGCGGTAATTTGCTTAAAGATATTCTCCTCAGCCTTAACCCTAAAGGTTACATATTATTGCCCCTCCCCCTTCCGGTTTCCTGATGTAGAATATTGTCTACTGTACCCTACCTTTTGTTATATAAGGAGAATTTGCAAAATAACCATTTTACCCTGATATACCTCCCACAATGATGTTCACTTTGAGAATGGTTTGATTGCTTTAAAAAATGCACTTCGCATATAAAATTTAACTTAGAATTTTCAGCAAATTTATTGTAATAATTAAATTTACTAGGTTATGCTGATGTGCCTTGATGTCCTTTTCTTAAACCCTTATTAGCCGAATCATCGAAGGCGATTGTCTTCACAGATCGCTGGCATCTCATTTCTGTCTTCGAGGTTTCTAGTTTCGGCTCAGTCAATGTGGGCATGTGAGAAAGCTTGCCAGTAGCCCTTTTCTTACATGCATCCTCAAAGGGTACTTAAATGGCTCTAAAATCAGCATAACTAACCTTGCTTGTTTCCTCTACTAAGCTGGAATTTCGTAAGTATTTTTGACAGTTTGTTAATGTCCATCAACATCAAAAAGTAGACGAATGGTTCGATATGTATTTGTACAACTCCTAAATTCTATGACGTGCTGTAAATCCACGTCCGTTAATAGAAACGCCATGGGTCTTAATATCACTTTAGCTTAAATTTAGAAGTTCGCTTTTTCTACAGGTTTACAATCAGGACCTTGATAATGTTTGATGTTGGAATTTTATTCCCAAAAATGCTAAAATACATCCCAAAAACTTTAATGTCTGACATTTGTATCCGCTTGTGCAATTGCGAAAATTTCTTCTCGTCATCAAATATTGATTCAATTGAACCTTTATTGATTTCATTCTCAATACGATATGTATATAGTATGTTTCCATGAGTGACGTCAAAGGGACATAAAGCTCTTCTGTAAGATACGGGATTAATTAAAAGCTGTACGTAGTATGTAACAATGGCTCGTAACACCCTCTAGCACACTTGTGATTAGAAGCAAATACTGTCCTTTGCAGACTTTAGTCTGGTTTCCTACAGTATTCATATCCAAGTTGATTTCATCTTTTGATGAATATGATGGTTTGATTCATGAAAAATACATTACTGTATATGCTCACATACAAGCCGAATCCAACTGCAAAATTCAAAAATGGATAATATGCTGGCATATCTGGGTCTGTATAGTTTGTTAAGGGTAATCAGTAGAACAAACAACATAGACCTGGTCTAAATGCGCATGATGCTATGGCAGATCAGGATCTTTGTTGTTTGCAATTTGACTCAATGTATAAGCGAGTACGTGCGGTAAGATAAGAATGTTAGAAATATTATTCCTTCAAAAATGGACATTTATGTTGGATTCAAGTTTAGTTGATAATTTTCTGCTTTTTTATTGAATACATGTTGCTTTCTGTCAAGTCCTACTAAAAATTCGTATTCTTTTCAGAGGAAATTTATACAACAGGCCGAATAAATGATATATTTTGCCAAAAAAGGGTAGCATATATATATATATATATATATATATATATATATATATATATATATATATATATATATATATATATATATAAAGAATACAAATCATATGGCGAATAACAACCCTCTCGAGCGTACTGGATCCACCAAGGGATCACGTGTGTCAGGGATTATTTAAAATAGATGCAATAAACTGACGACGAACAGTACGAAACTAGTAACTAACTAGCCTAAGCGCTTTCGACTCTTAATGAGTCTTTTTCAAAGGCAAATACAAAACATAGTTAACGTTTTTGTGTTTATTTGTTTGTCGTAACTCTGTTTTGTATTTGCCTTTGAAAAAGACTCATTAAGAGTCGAAAGCGCTTAGGCTAGTTAGTTACTAGTTTCGTACTGTTCGTCGTCAGTTTATTGCATCTATATATATATATATATATATATATATATATATATATATATATATATATATATATATATATATATATATATATATATATATATATATATATATTGTTACGACCATATAGTTTAATTATGTGTTAAAATTCGGATTCTTTCTATTTCATTTATGTAAAACGAAATATAATTATTATTTTGACGATGATTATGTTCATTTGGTCTGACGTATTTATTTATAACGTAAATATGACTTACGATTTCGTAAGCAAATTTTGTAGATTGATGGTCTGATAAACAGAATGGATAGATGATTTGTTGTGATCGAGGTCATTTCTAATTTTACTTGTTTACGCCTTGTAGTGCGAGGTGAGATTTCGAAATCGCCACGCGTTCCTCGTGCGTATGTACATGAAATGATTTTTTCGTTTAGTTTAAATACTCTTTAACCTGTGGAAATGGTCAGTCAGCTAGTCACATATTCATTCATATACCTAGAAAGAGTTGTTCATTTGTACGTCTGTAGACCGAGATATATATTGTTATATATGATAGCTGTAGTGCATCTACTTGTTAACAATAATTCTTCTCCCTGGAGAAACACACAAATGACTTGGACAAATTGTGATTCGCTGTAATGCTCCGATGTAGAATACATTTCACTGTCTTTTTACTAAACCACTCGTGTAGTTCTCCAGGGGAAAATATTATATCGAAAGTAGATGAATTCTTAATTCTTATAGCTGTCATCTATAACAAAATACATCTCGAGCTCTACAGATATAAAGAAAAATAATCTCTGTCCAGCATAAGAAAAAATTACCTTCTTCTCAATGTATAATAAAGACTCTACGGAACCAACGGGAGATATTATACGACTGACTATTTTACAGGGACCTAAGTGTTTTTAAATCGAACTAAACTAAGACATTACTTCATGGACACGCACGAAGAACGCGTGGTTGCTTCATCATCGGACATTCACAGTACACATGTAAATACTTATGCTCCTGGTCACAACCAATCGTTTACGCCAGTTCTTTGGCAATCTAAAATAACGCTTACGCAAGCAGTGAGTCGCATTTACGTTCTAAATAAACACGATGTTTCTTTAAAAAATATATTAGATCCCGTGAACAAAATCATCATAATAAAATGTAATGATACAAAAATGAAATGAAAAGAATACAAATTTAACACAAGTAATTTAACCACGTTGTCGTAACACTTTAAAATAAATATTGCAACAACGTAATTAGTACATCCTCTGCGAGTGCAAGATTGAGAGTCAAAATATCCTTGGTGTCAAAACTGGGGGGGTCGGACTGAGTAAAAACAACCTTTGGTATCAAAACTGGGCATCAAATTAAACTTTTGGGGTCTCTGAAGTGCAAATGAGGGTAAATATGGACCGTCCACTGCATTTTAACCGGTACTGCATCAAACAATCTGACATCACGAGCATTTAACATTCTGTGTTGAAAAATAATTATTTTGTCTGTGTAAAATGTACCGTTTTTTCGGAAGAACGCTTGTTCTTTGACTTATTGATTGTAAGAAAAATATAATCCACTTTTGAAGTTTAATACTTGTTCAACTTTGTTTGGGACAATTTTTTACCTGCAACAAATGAAAGGTATAACGTCTCTCAGAATGAACGAATTTATTCGTTCTTCTTTCTATCTTAATAATTTCAACTGAAATAAAAACTGCGACAAAAAGAATCTCAAATGTATAATGAGAATAATGTTCCATGGTTCGCAAAAGCTGAACATCATTCAACCCGTTTTTGCAAATTAGGTATTAAATCATTACCCATTTGAGATATTTTATATGTGTTTTGTCACGAGCGGACTGAAAGAACGAGTCTGATACGGAGTAGGAATGTCAATGCCGTCAGGCCGATATTATGTTTTTGCGCCGTATAAAATGTGTTCTTTCTCCGACTATTAACAACACACTTTTGTGGTTTGTACAGCCCTCAACATGTACAACATATACGCAGCCACGCTATTGTGCAGTTGCTTTTTAAGTCTGTTTGCATTAGAGATATTTGCTTTCTGATTAGCTTTAAAAATGTTGTATGGGATTTAATCTGCAGCCACGGGTATGGACCAGAAAGTGGCCCTTTTTCTTGTACTCGACTTACTGAAGAGACAGTCTACTTCGAAGCAAATTTCAGACGACATTTGACATACTAACGGTAATTAAATACATTCAAGATAAAACAGAAGCTCATTCATTTGCAGTACATTCAAACTCTATATTCTCGTGTTTTCAGATAATAGAAGACATTATTAATGCATTGAACTTTAAGGGATAATTTAAGCTTAAAATTAAGAAATCAAATATTCGTTTAGTTTCTGACAGGCGGGCCAAATTTTTTATATTTATTTGTATATATTTTAACGAGAAAATTTTTAATATTCATTTAGATATACTTTAACAAGAAAATTCTAAACAATATTGATCAGTTCTCTTATTATTATTTTCTTCTTGGAGAGTCGCAAGAATTTAAAATGTAAACATAAATTTCCCTTATTGTACCTCAGCGAGTGAAACAAATCTTGCTAACGCTACATATCGGATGTAATACTTCTAATTTGGATCACAGTCAAAAGAAGCTGCTGCTTTCTGTGCAATCTGAATAAACTCAGATACTGTCCTGAGTGAGCATCTGACATACACCGCTTCAGGGTTCTTGTCCTGGTGACTTATTTTAATAGCATAATCGTTAACTGTATCAGGCAATCAAATAAAGTATTATATCTTTGCATTTGGAGACTGAGCAGTATGGCTGCAGAGCATCAATGTGCACCGAAAGATTTTAATCACTTTCGAAGTTTAGAAAGCTGCATTTCCATTGGTTAATTCAATTGTCACCAGGACATGGCCCTAAAAGCGGTCGCTGAAGGATCTTCATGTAGAGCAGTGGATACGTGGTAATAGTTAGATTGACTCTATGATGGCCATAGAACACAATTAATTTCACTATATTCTCTCTACGTTTGTTTCTCGGTACTGAACTTTCCACTGTGTGACAATCAATACAAATCATATGTTAATCTAAAACACATTCAAAGATGACTTTACGGTTTAGTTCTTGTCAAGCGTTGACCTGCATATTTTTGAGAGGCTGAATTGTAAACAAAACACCAGGCAACGGAACATAGATTTCACTTCCCGATCATCACCATGACCTTATTACTCAATGTGCACTGTCGCCGAAATACATACAGACAACCACATCATAAGCTCACATTTTAAAGAACAAACAATTGCCTTTAAATCCTTACCAAGAATGCCAAAATCTAGCTCTAGTATCAGCACCAATTTCAGAGAGGAAAAAGTGATCTAAAAATAGACTGGGACTACATTCGTGAGTACTGAACCGGATTTTATTAATTGTGTACTGATTTCTGAAAGGGTCAATGTTTTTGTCAAAGTTTTATATTTGCACTTTATTTTGCATGCCACTACTGTTTCGACTTCATGCATAAAGTCTTTTGAAATTTCCTTGCAAGCAAGACATGTGACAGCTGTCAGAAAGTGTGTAGTGCTGGTGTTCTATAGGGAGCAATTTGATATCCAATTGTTCTTAAGAAACCAAAACTAAATTGGCTATATCTTCCTTAATTATAGGAATTTTTCAATGCAGTAAAAACCTAACTTTAATACGTGATAAGGCCTGTCTGAAAATGTGCTTGAAATTAAAACATATTGATATATTAAATTTTAAAGGAAATTTTAATAAATATTTAAATTTTAAAAACTTTTTATTTTACAAAAATTAAATTTTCATATAAGTTATAACATTCCGTTTGGCAAATTTAATGCAGCAAAGTTAATGAATGGTGTGTAAAGCAAATGGTAATTTGGGTCTGTACAATTGATAATACTATTCCCAGGGGTACTGAAGTATGATAGCTCACAGTTATTTCGACAGCAAATTGCAATATGCCTATCCAGGTGCATATAGGTGTACATACTTAAGAAACAATGACAGGTGCTATGTTCCACATTTATTGTTTCAGGTACTTGGGCAATTGTTTGTTTAACTAATAGCCCACTCAAACTTAAAGTTTTGATGGGACCACTACCATGTTTTATAGCAAATATGCATTCCATTTTAATGCCGATAACTACAAAAGTCACCAATGCAATACAAAAATACAGTTTCAGGGAGGTTCCACCTTACTAAACAATGAAGCCAGTCTCTCTCATGAAGATCTAAGCCATGTCTTTGAGATGCTGTAAATCAGTGTACTGATATGAACTCATCTTGGTCACTTATAGCAGCACACTGCACATGTCCTTATGAGGCCTTGCTATCACCATTGGACTACAGGAGAGCTTCCAAATTGATCCAACTCTAATACTTTGTTCCAGATACCAGACTAGACCAGAAAATATATGACATGTTTCACTTAATTCTAAAAAAAGGAAGATGTAGACAAATGAAGTTAAATGTGTTAGATATGGTGATTTCAAAATGACATTCAGCTTGCAATAATAGGGTTAAAAGAGGTAAACTTGACAGAGTGACACTCAAAGATGTGAAGCAATGGGCATGTATTAAAGTGATATATGCATCCTAAAAATAAATGAAGTTTCTACAAGCATATTTAGCCATTTACAGGTTAAATACCTAATCAGACAGAGTATGTATCATAAAGTTTAAGGCAATGTTGGAACGGTGAGGTTTGAGCATTGGTGAAAACATTGATAAATACCAGTATACTGGAAAGTCAATTTACAATGTACCAAATTAAAATTTATAACTATATGCAATCCTATTCATGAAGTAAAAACAATTTTAGATATTGCAATTGAATACAGTGAAATGTGGCCACACAGATCAACTATAGGTACCAAATAGATCCTATATCATCAACTAAATGTGAAATTTTCATCCCGAAAACTTGTAAACAAGGATGGATATTTGCATGTGTGGAACATATGCAATGCACTTGTTAAAATCACATGTGCAAACATGATTCAAATAGTCTGCTTGAACATTTTTAGTCTATTTTTTAAAGTGTTGTCTACCAAGCTATTAAATTCAATGATTCAATGATTCAATGGAATCAGATATCAGCTGATGCTGCAATATCGCCTCTGTCAAAGAACTAAATTGACATGTGTTACCATACAGAGGCATATTCATGATGAAAATAACATCTTGGGATATTTTAAGTGCACACAGTCAGAACTGAGCCTTACAGATTCACTGTAGGTACTATGTCAGCCTAACAATGTCAACTTTTGACTCCAAACTTTCCAAAATATATGCATATTTGTTCATGTCAGATATATAACCATGTTAGGATCAGTTGTAGAAAGTTTAATTCCAATAATCTGTTTGAATATTACTTATGTAATCTTTAAAGTGTCAGATAACAAACATTATTAGTCATTAATAATGCATAAAGAACAAATGAATCATTAGAATTTCCATGATATCATCTGGTCCACAATGTCACACTATATCAATCAACATCTTAAATAAACTGAACAATTAAAATGGAATGCATTCTGTGTTCAACTTACATCATTTTGCTAATTTTTTTTTTTTACATGCAATGGTAAATATACCTGGGTAAAGTATATTTTACCCCTCTGACCTGTATTTCATTCTTTGACAGCATAACATGATTTTGTAGAGAACTTGAACAGGTTCTAGAATAAAGTCTTCATCTCTGTCCTCTCACTAAATACCCTATAACTATTTAACAAACAATTACCGATAGCTACTCAAGCAGATATGTGTTACTCAGGAAGTCACCCCATCATAAACACATAAATTAACTGTTTGAACCCCAAATAAATAGTTTCAATGACCTAAAGGTACAAAGCAAAATAGAATTTTGTCTTCATGTATTTTAAATAAGGGTCTCATTTTGACTAACAAAGATATTTTCTCTTACAAAATTTGACAAATATCTATCATTTGAGCTTGTATATGGTGTAGAAGTATATACATGCTGCTATCATTTGATATCATTCCCAATAAAAATTATATATGTGTATACTTGGTGGAAACATTTTATTTTTTTATTGGTTTTTAAATTTCATTTAAATTTTTAAAATTAAAATAATTTTTTTAAAATTTCATTTTTAAATTTTTAAAGCCAATATAACTAACATATTAAATTTTCTTGTGTATATCATTAATAATAAAGATTTTATATCAGTTTAAAGTTTACTCACATGCTTTACTGACAGGCCATAGAACACAATTAATTTTACAATATTCTCTCTACATTTGTTTCTCAGTACTGAACTTTTCACTGTGTGACAATCAATACAAATCATATGTTAATCTAAAACACCTTCAAAGATGACTTTACGGTTTAGTTCTTGTCAAGGGTTGACCTGCATTTTTTGAGAGGCTGAATTGTAATCAAAACACCAGGCAACGAAACACAGATTTCACTTCCCAATCATCACCATGACCTTATTACTAAATGTGCATTGTCGCCGAAATACATACAGACAACCACACCATAAGCTCACATTTTATAGAATAAACAATTGCCTTTAAATCCTTACCAAGAAAATGCCAAAATCTAGCTCTAGTATCAGCACCAATTTCAGAGAGGAAAAAGTGATCTAAAAATAGACTGGGACTACATTCGTGAGTACAGAACCGGATTTTATTAATTGTGTACTGATTCCTGATAGGTCAACTTTTATGTTGCAAATGTCTGTCAGTTTTATCATCAGATTTACTAAACAAGGTTATTTCGTGGGTAATTTGAATAGACAAGTTGTATGTATCTCCACAAATATTTGCTTGCAATGCAGAGAAAAACTTGAATTTTATCAGACATAATTTTAAACAGAAGCAAAATGAATTTTAGCCAAGTTTGGTATTTTAGATGGTTTACATTAAGTTATTTCTCTTGGAAATTAAACATGGGCTGAAGTTTTGTCTAAACTGAAGTTGCTAAAATTTCTATAACGCTTTTGTTTTCGTGTGTTTTGTTTTCGTGTTTTGGTTATCACAAGTAGTAAATGAGTATAGGATATATTATTCTGTGTCTAATTGCATCTCTCAAGATCTTTTTGATATCTGTCATCGATCGAATCACACACCATTAACTACATTCGCTGATGCGATATTGACAACACCTGGTGTTACATGAGGGCTACCACCGTCTCGATCATTGTTACAGGTTAGAAGGCGGTGATGAGGGATATTTGTCTCTAATGATTCTCGTATTTGAATTCTGGTAATATACATATGATTCTGTTTCTGTGATCCCGTAGTGTCTAAGAAACAGCTGCTTAATTGTCATTATACAAGGAGGTTAAATCTCTGCGAAGCTATCACCAATATCAACCAATGTTTCAATAATAACCCGATGATAACTTTATGTCGGATACAACCTGGTCTAGATGCTGTAAATGTCGGAGTCTACGGCACTGATGCTGAGATTCTAATCCTTGACAGTGTCCTTGTCTTTAGTGTTCCCAGTTACTTTATAGTAAATCATAATCATTTCTGCGAATTCATGATCTGATATTATTCCATCATTAAGTCTTGATTATACCAGCGATGATGATTTGGCCTGTGCTTGTACTGTCGATGATAATAATGTTGTATATTTGTGCAATTTATCACCCTCGAACGTGCATATCCTTTTTTCGATGATATTTAGAATACCAGCTACACCGGTTATAACTGCAACACCAATTCCAATTACGGGTGAAATTATTATGTGGCTGATAATGCTCTGATATAGTTACTGTTTAAGAGACTACTGCGGATGCAGAGTATACAATTATGATAGTAACAGGGATACGTCTAATGTATTTTTTTTTAGTTTTACTATATGCGCATCGATATGTTTTAGTTGGGTCAGCCACAAAAGTGTAGAATGTGAGTTGAGATTACCCGTAATTGGTAGTTTATATAAATTGCTTACACTTTAAGTAGCTGGTAGTTCGGCGACGAATTCAAAGCACGAATAGTATATCACAACCGAGACTTTTTCTTTAGGTTCCAGAACGAATATTCACTCTTCATTTTGATCCAATATCACTAACAGATCCAGAAGATCCGTTAACTGAAGAACGCCGTGAAATTATGGTAGATGTAAATGTTGTCACCGAGTACTGAGAACCTGTACAAACCACTATATTCCAGTAACCTCAGCGGTATGTTTGATGGATTTATTGAGTGGTGTCCATAATGCTAATTCAGACACTACTGTGCCATCGGTAATCTTTTTTATATCAGAGTGCTTAATGTCAATGACTATTGAACTCCCAACAAATTCATTAATGGCTCTATTTGTGTTTCTAACTGTTAACGCGATTATATGTACTATTTTATAGATTCTCTTTCCTGTGTATAGCAATATTGCAGCATGTACACTTTCTTATGAGTTTTCTTGCGTAATTTTAAAATTATTTTATTTTTGTTTCATTACATTTTAATGTAATGATTATTTTCAAGCGATTTGACAGTTTTTTTTAACGTAAATTATGTTTTTAGAAGGCAAACGTATTACTTTAACATTATTTCAACTTACCTTAGTTCAGACACTTGGTAAGCACTGAATTAAAATTATTGGTCAGTATTAAGGTCATGCCTCATTTGCATGATCCACATGTGTTAAGAATCTTTTCCTATTATTGGTTCTTAAATAAGACTATCCTGGTGTACATGTCAAATGTCTTGTAGTAAGTTATCATGTGACCCATCACAAGTGTCGAAAAGACGTTTTAGTGAGGTTTAATACTCGGTATTGCTGTTTTGTAGTTTAGTCTTAAAATAATACATTGACAGTTCATATGTATTGCTGTCGTTGCTAGATGAGTTTTTTTAGTTTTTCTATTCTACGAATGTATTAATTAATTATCTGTGAAACGTTTACAAATTCTGGTCTTCATCAAATTCCTCGACAAAGATGTTTAGTGAAATTATTCAGAGTTCTAAACCAGAAATATTCTTTCGTGATTCATAACATTCAACGTTAGAACGTTTGAAAATTTGTTCATGATAAGTAAAATTCAACGTGGAAAATTTTACTCATCCATATAATTCATCTGACGTCATCATCCACCATCTTTTAATTTGGTTGGGATTCTAGTTTGGTTTCATTTAATAAATTTTAGTAATAGAACTTTCGTTTTTAAATTTTGTAAATAATGCTTTGGATTATTTTCACAAACTGTAAGTCCTATTTCATATTTTTACTGTTTTTTATAGGGAGATAAATTATTTTTAAAATTTACAAATCTTGCTGACTTAACTCTTTTTGCTTTGAAGCAGCACACACAGACACACACACACACACACACATATATATATATATATATATATATATATATATACATATATATATATATATATATATATATATATATATATATATATATATATATATATATATATATATATATATATATATATATGTGTGTGTACGTGTGTGAGTGTGTGTACGTGTGCGTGTTTGTGTGATCATCGTCATCATCAATCCCTTAATCTAAGAGGTCCTTGGGGCACAGTTGACTTTACAACCAATTCTCTCCATCTTTTCCTTTCCTCTGCTGCCCTGTGGGAATCTCCTAATCATATGCCTTTCCACTCCTTAATGTTGACTTACCACCAGGCCCGGCCCTAGAATGTACGGGCCCCAAGCCAGCAAGCGATGAGCGCGGGGCTTCATGCCAAAAATTGCATTGCGGGGAAGCGCGTGGCCCAAGATAGTTGCCTTATTCTCCTTGCCCTTCTGTCTGCTTCTCCTTTTACAGTCTGCATCTTCTTGTGCACATTCCCACTGTGCAATTTTTTCTGCCAGTTTAGATGATCTTTAGACACGACCTTACCACTTCAGTTTGCGCTTTTTACAGTGGTCAAGAGGTCTTCATAGGATCCGATGGCTCGTTGGATCATGTTGTGGACTTGTTTGTTGGTTACATGGTCAATGTATGAGATGCGCAAAATATGGAAATAATTTAAAATGAGCTCTATTTACAAACAGAATGCACAGAATGCAAAAAGGAATCAATCAATTAATCACCGTACACTGAAACGAGGTCTAGATAATGAGGCACAAAAGAGAAAAATAAAAAATGTAACGTCATTGTTTAAAAGTGACGATCATATCGTCATATTTATGAATTGTACACGAGTGTTTCTAATGACTATACTACTTTGGTGAGATTGTAATGAATAACTATTGATCCACGATCAGCATGTAAAGAGGAATAAATAAATAAATAAATAAATAAATAAATAAATAAATAAATAAATAAATATAGTTGGACTGAGACCAAGACAGTCGTTTCTCTTCAGTGATCGCTCCAACAGCTCCATATGTTGTCACAGTGGGTCATTACAGTAACGTCCCACTATGACAACAGACTACAGTAGCGCCACTTGCGTCATAATAATATGTCGAGAATTTCACTGTGCTGCCTTATAATTTCGATGTTATTTATTTTTACTGTTATGATCATTAACGAGTAACCAAATCATCATCAGAATGTTTAGAGATTATGAATGGAATGAAAATATATAATGTGTAACATTGAGGTTATATACTTGGAAATTAAATATATGAATTTGATGTACCACACTATCATGCATATATCAAATATAGAAATTAATATTGATCAATGTGTATCCTACGCCTATAAAAAAATGCAAAATTAGAATATGCAGTATATACTAATTGAAAATTCATGCATACAAATATGGCGGTAATCTCTCTTAATATACCAGACTCTTGTAAAATTTTCCACTGAAATGATAAGCGTACCTAACATTATTTATCGAACTACAACAATAACAGTAAAAATGTAAGTTTCTATCGTCTGCACTGTTTGGACAAATTACACCTACATAACGTCTTCAAACGCTAATTGGTGATCTAACACTAGTGAAAATTAGCAGACCAAATCAGAGTTAGAAATATACCTGTGCTCTTAAGTAAGGTTATTAAGTTTTGTTCCTTTTGAATTGGAGTTAAATTCCGTGCTGAAGAAATTTAGTCACTTAGGTGTCATGTCGGTTCGTCATGTGTGCTGCGTAAGAGATCGTATCATGTTGCTTTTCTTTAAAAATGACAATAGTTGTGGGGGACGGTGGTATATATAAAACTCAGACGTGGTTCAAACACCTGTCTAGGACACCAAACAGCTAGTTTACGAGCTAAAAGAAAAACAAATTGTCTTCGGGTTTGCGTTTTGACTCTTTGAATTAAGAAAATCTCTTTTCAGGGTTAACCTTAGGTCCATTTCTGGGCTTCCTAAATTTCTAGAAATAAAAATGCTACTCAATATTTCAAGTCCCAAATCTATTGATATTTCCTTGTATGTACATGCACGAATAAGTTTGTCTATAAAAAAGAACCTTTTTTTCAATTCTTTAATTTTGAATTGCTATTTAAAAAATTCTCGGGTAATTGTTTTAGGCAAAATTTAAAAAAAAATAATTTAGTATTTTTTTAAAAAAATATATAAAATTTTTTGCGCTGCGCGTCATGACACATCTTTATTTGTGCCACCGTGTTAAATTCCCGTTTGTCCTCTTACAGTCCGAGATGACCGGATAGTATATATTTCTTCCTACCAGTGGCCCATTTGGCCATAGAACACAATTAATTTGACTATATTATCTCTACATTTGTTTCTCAGTACTGAACTTTCCACTGTGTGACAATCAATACAAATCATATGTTAATCTAAAATACCTTCAAAGATGACTTTACGGTTTAGTTCTTGTCAAGGGTTGACCTGCATTTTTTGAGAGGCTGAATTGTAAACAAAACACCAGGCAACGGAACACAAATTTCACTTCCCGATCATCACCATAACCTTATTACTCAATGTGCACTGTCGCCGAAATGCACAGAGACAACCACACCATAAGCTCACATTTTAAAGAATAAACAATTGCCTTTAAATCCTTACCAAGAATGTCAAAATCTGACTCTAGTATCACCACCAAACTTAGACAGGAAAAAGTGATCTAAAAATAAACTGGGACTACGTTCGTGAACCGAATTTTATTAATTGTGTACTGATTCCATTTGAATCCACACCGTCCCTTGTAACTACTAATGGCTCAATTAACTTACGGATATCTGAAAACGAGGCCTGTATTCAGTCCGCTTGAATGAAACGGCTAAAATTATCCGGTCATAGGTGAGAAGTTACACAAATGAGCGGAAAGGAGCTATTGTGTACATACCAAACAAAGAATTGTTGGACAGAATAATGGAATAATACACCTCATTACTATTTTCAATGATTACCTTTTTGATGCTGACTCTAGATCATGAATTTATATATTTTCCCCAAAAATGTGAGTACTCTCTCTCTCTCTCTCTCTCTCTCTCTCTCTCTCTCTCTCTCTCTCTCTCTCTCTCTCTCTCTCTCTCTCTCATATAAATAATTATTTGCCCACCTGAGGACCGGATTTAGGGCGTAGGGCACAACCCCACTCAACTACTCTTTACAATTGCACGTGCTTAAATAAACTTCATATAGGTCTAAACCGTCTAATACTTAACATAATCTAGCAATAATAAGTATACACATGTAAAGGACATTTTAAGGGCTGCTTTCGTGGTATTTTTGCAGATCTGTAAGGGTACTTCTTAAGATCTACCCCACCCCACTCTACATCCGTCCTAATTCGTACCTGGTCTACGGACAGTAATGTAACAGATGTGTTAAGAGCTGTTGTGGACGTCGCTAGGATTCGTGGGTGCGTGTTTTATTACAAAATACCATATATAGAAAAGGATTTACGGAAATGCTACATTATTTAATTACTGGACAGAAAGGTGCAGGTAAAACCTGTTTGGCAGGAACGGTATTTGTAAAAGGTAATGTAGACACTTTACCTGCAATAGGCAGGTTACGAATACGGATGAGAAACGATGCGTAACAACCTTAACACGCTTTAGAGATAGAATAAACGAATGGTTGTATTTTAATTATCAAAGTATCGTGACCCTTAAGATACCCCTGGGGCCTCGTGTATACCGCAATACAGTCCCATAAAGGAGAATATAATGAACTAGTGTATGTAACGATAGCTATGAAAGTTTCTATATACATGCAAGTATCGTAACGGGGTGGGTGGGGTGGATGAACTCAGGCCCGGTCCTAGGATGTGCGGGACCCAAGGCGGCAAGCGATGAGCACCGGATCCCAAGTCAAAAAAAAAATTAGTAAATATATGAAATTTAAGAACAATCAGGTAAGCTATGCGAGAAGTTGCATACCTTATAAAAAGTTTGTTCCTTTTGCTCTTTTGAATGTTACGACTCGCCAAATAATGATGAAGTCCAAAAATTCCAGAATTAGTCTTGAATTAAAACGTAGCTTGTACAGTAGAGGTTACTAAACCATGACCTCACTGACCACTATTGCTGGAAAAGGTGAGCATTATACATGTATGGTAGAAGTGAGCGGTATCACCAGTACGGAAATTCCTGAGTAATCCTACTAAGAATTGAATAATATTAAAAACACGTTTTTATTTTTCATGACAAAATAACTTCAAATTATATTTTTATAAAATGTTATTTGTAAAACTTAATTAAAAATATTACAGATAAAATTATATTTAGGAATTTTTGATTACTTTTGTGACACGTGTAACCTACACTAATACAGTAGTCGAATGGAAAAAAAATCGAAATAAAATGAAAGTAAACAAAATGTCAGTTTCTAGTTAATTACTAGCATATATTAATCTATTAATTAAATGTATCCTTTTGTAAAACTGCCAATCATAAAAAATTTCTTGAGAGTAGTTGAGGTGTTTGAATTTTACGTAACTTGTTAAGTCTACAGAATACTACCTTGTTTCATGATTCGTGTGTTTCAAATTTAGTTGCCCTCTGTGATAATTTACTTGCCCGGTTTAAACATCCTACTGAAGGTTTCCCTACTTATTATACAAGCAATGTAGCCAGTAAACTGTATATTAAAACTTTCCATTGCTATCTACCAGCTCTCGGATGTCAACACAATTGTTTTACAGGGTGTGGGCCATTGTGTAAGCTTTATCATCCCTCTTTAGTTACGGTTTACAGATCACAACTTGTACAACGATTAGCATACATATGGCCATAGTACACAATTAATTTTACTATATGTTCTCTACATTTGTTCCTCAGTACTGAACTTTCCACTGTGTGACAATCAAGACAAATCATATGTTAATCTAAAATACCTTCAAAGATGACTTTACGGTTTAATTCTTGTCAAGGGTTGACCTGCATTTTTTGAGAGGCTGAATTGTAAACAAAACACCAGCAACGGAACACAGATTTCACTTCCGGATCATCACCATGACCTTATTACTCAATGTGCACTGTCGCCGAAACACACACAGACAACCACACCATAAGCTCACATTTTAAAGAATAATCAATTGCCTTTAAATCCTTACCAAGAATGCCAAAATCTAACTCTAGTATCACCACCAACTTTAGACCGGAAAAGTGATCTAAAAATAGACTGGGACTACATTCGTGGGTACTGAACCGGATTTTATTAATTGTGTACTGATTCCTGAAAGGGTCAATGTTTTTGTCAAACTTTTATATTTGCATTTTATTTTGCATGCCACTACTGTTTCAACTTCATACATAAAGTCTTTTGAAATTTCATTGCAAGCAAGACATTTGACAGCTGTCAGAAAGTGTGTAGTGCTGGTGTTCTATAGGGTGCAATTTGAGGTTCAATTGTTCTGAAGAAACCAAATCTAAATTTGCTATATCTTCCTTAATTATAGGAATTTTTCAATGCAGTAAAAACCTAATTGTAATACTTGATAAGGCCTGTCTAAAAATAGTCTTGAAATTAAAAAATATTGATATATTAAATTTTAATGAAAATTTAAACAAATATATAAATTTTAAAAACTTTTTATTTTACAAAAAATACATTTTCATACAATTTATGACATTCAGTTTGACAAATTTAAGGCAGCAATGTTGATTAATGAATGGTCTTTAAAACAAATGGTAGTTTAGGTCTGTACAACTGATAATATTAATCCCAGGGGTACTGAAGCATGATAGCTCACAGTGATTTTGACAGCAAATTGCAATATGCCTATTCAGATGCATATAGGTGTACATACTAAAGAAACAATGACAGGTACTATGTTCCACATTTATTGTTTCAGGTACTTGGACAGTTGTTTGTATAACTAATATCCCACTCAAATTTAAAGTTTTGATGGGACCACTACCATGTTTTATAGCAAATATGCATTCCATTTTAATGCCAATAACTACAAAAGTCAACAATGCAATATGAAAATACAGTTTCACCTTACTGAAAAAAGATGTGAATCTCTCTCATGAAGATCTAAGCCATGTCTTTGAGATGCTGTATATCAGTGTACTGATATGAACTCATCTTGGTCACTTATAGCAGCATACTGCACATGTCCTTATGAGACCTTGCTATCACCATTGGACTACTGGAGAGCTTCCAAATTGATCCAACTCTAATACTTTGTTCCAAATACCAGACTAGACCTGATAATATATAACATGTTTCACTTAATTCTAAAAAAAGGAAGATGTAGGCAAATGAAGTTAAAATGTGTTAGATATGGTGATTTCAATATAACATTCAGGTTGCAAATATGGTTAAAAAAGGTAAACTTGATAGAGTGACACTCAAAGATGTGAAGCAATGGGCATGTATTAAAGTGACAAATGCATCCTAAAAATAGATGAAGTTTCTACAAGCATATTTAGCCATTTACAGGTTAAATAACTAATCAGGTAGAGTATGTATCATAAAGTTTAAGGCAATGTTGGAGCGGTGAGGTTTGATCATTGATGCAAACATTGATACATACCAGTATAGTGGAAAGTCAAATGACAATGTACCAAATTAAAATTTATTACTATATGCAATCCTATTCATGAAGGAAAAACAATTTTAGATATTGTGAGTGAATATAGCAAAATGTAGCCACACAGATCAACTATAGGTACCAATAGATCCTATATCATCAACTAAATGTGAAATTTTCATCCCGAAAACTTGTAAACAAGGATGGATATTTGCATGTGTGGGACATATGCAATGTACTTGTTAAAATCACATGTGCAAACATGATTCAAATAATCTGTTTGAACATTTGTAGTCTATTTTTAAGAGTCTTGGCTACCAAGTTATTAAGTTCAATGATTCAATGATTCAATGGAATCAAATATCAGCTGATGCTGCAATACCGCCCTCTGTCAAAGTACTAAATTGAAATGTGTTACCATACAGAGGCATATTCATGATGAAAATAACATCTTGGGATATTTTAAGTGCACACAGTCAAAACTGAGCCTTACAGATTCACTATAGGTACCATGTCAAGCTAACAATGTCAACGTTTGATTCCAAACATTACAAAATATATGCATATTTGTTCATGTCAGCAATGTAACCATGTTAGGATCAGTTGTAGAAAGTTAAATTCAAATAATCTGTTTGAATATTACTTATGTAATCTTTAAAGTGTCAGATAACAAATATTATTAGTCATTAATAATGCATAAAGCAAAATGGATCATGAGAATTCCCATAATATCATCTGGGCTACAATGTCGCACTACATCAATCAACATCTTAAAGAAACTGAACAATAAAATAGAATGCATTCTGTGTTCAACTTACATCATTTTGCTGTTTTCTTACATGCAATGGTAAATATACCTGGGTAAAGTATATTTTACCCCTCTGACCTGTATTTCATTCTCTGACAGCTTAATATGATTTTGTAGAGAACTTGAACAGGTTCTAGTATAAAGTCTTCATCTCTGACCTCTCACTAAATACCCTATAACTATGGTTATAAACAATTACTGATAGCTATACAAGCAGATATGTGTTACTCAGGAAGTCACCCCATCATAAACACATAAATTAACTGTTTGAACCCCAAAAAATAGTTTCAATGACCTAAAGGTACAAAGCAAACTAGAATTTTGTCTTCATGTATTTTAAATGAGGGTCTCATTTTGACTAATAAAGATATTTTCTTAGATCAAATTTGACAAATATCTATCATTTGAGCTTGTTTATGGTGTAGGAGTATATATATGCTGATATCATTTAATATCATTCCCAAAAAATATTATATATGTGTATACTTGGTGGAAATTTTTTATTTTTTAATTGTTTTTTTAAATTTCATTTAAATTTTTAAAATTAAAATTATTTTTTTACTTCTAATTTCATTTTTATATTTTAAAAGTCATTATACATAACATATTAAAATTTCATGTATATGTCATAAATAATAAAAATTTTATATCAGTTTCAAATTTTTACTGACAGGCCATAGTACACAATTAATTTTACTATATGTTCTCTACATTTGTTCCTCAGTACTGAACTTTCCACTGTGTGACAATCAATACAAATCATATGTTAATCTAAAATACATTCAAAGATGACTTTACGGTTTAATTCTTGTCAAGGGTTGACCTGCATTTTTTGAGAGGCTGAATTGTAAACAAAACACCAGGCAACGGAACACAGATTTCACTTCCGGATCATCACCATGACCTTATTACTCAATGTGCACTGTCGCCGAAATACACACAGACAACCACACCATAAGCTCACATTTTAAAGAATAATCAATTGCCTTTAAATCCTTACCAAGAATGCCAAAATCTAACTCTAGTATCAGCACCAATTTCAGAGAGGAAAAAGTGATCTAAAATAGACTGGGACTACATTCGTGGGTACTGAACCGGATTTTATTAATTGTGTACTGATTCCATATAGCAAATTCATGCTCTTTATAATGTACTGGCCATATTATTTTCGGAACGGGCTGCGATTTTATTTCGAACTGATATATTTGATTTATTTTCCTGAAAATAATTAATTTTGTTTTAAATAATACAATGAATATAATATGGTGTGTTATTTTTATCTGAATCAGAGCAAGATATTTTTCAGTTGTTTGAGAGCCGAAAATTAACAAAGCAATCATAGACCTCTGCCCGAGAAAATCAAACTTTTGGTCCCCAATATAGTTGCCAGATTCTGTCGAACGTGTCTCGGCACGTTTAAAAGTACCGTGGTTTATCAGCTACAAAAGTTTTCATGGTATCCAGCTCAGTTGGGATGTGGAGACCTCTTTGTGTGTGCTCTCATGTATATATTATTTATTGGGTTTGTCTCAAATTTAATTTGCCTGATCACCAGGCACGTTGCAGACTTATTTAAAGATTGTATTTCTTCCTCCGTACCGCTCAGGTGACCTAAGTGATTAGAGCTTCCGTCTCGGATTCGAATGGTAGTGGGTTCGATCCCCGGCCGAGTCACACTAACGACTTATAAAAATGGTATTAGCAACTGCCTCGCTATGCGCATCAAGAGGTTAGTGTTTGGATTGGTCAATCGCTATTTGGAATTCCGCGGGAACGTGTGGTCTAAGCTGCGCGCCTTTACAGATCTCACGTCCGGGTTCGACTCCCATGCTCGGCCAATATAGGGATGTGAGAAAGCTTGCAAGTAGCTTCCCTTTGCTCGGTGATTATTCCCGGGGTTTTCCCATGCTCTTTCTCCGTCAGAAATATTGGCTGCTATATATTATGTGCTGAAATATGGTGTGTGTGTGTGTGTGTGTGTTTGATTTTGATTTTTAATGTAGCTTTAACAATTTTTCAGTCATATCGCTACGATGTCAGCAGTGTGACAGTTTATAGAGATGTAACATCTGGTCACATTATCCTGCCACATGCCAACCAGTCCTATCACTAACCTCTTAATGCTGAGCGCCTAGCGAAGCAAATGTTAGTACCATTTTTTAAAAAGTCTTTGGTATGACTCTGCCGGGATTCGAATCCGCGATTTTTCCACAACAACAACAACAACAACAACAACAACAAGAACAACAAAGCCTATTCATACTCAAATAGTCAAAGTAAGCAGTGGTATACAGCTGCTAGTACCACATTCTTGCAACAAAAGAAAGTCATGACCTACATTTCACATTTTACTGGCTTAAGATGCTTTCACCTTAGCTTACGACTATAAGCTTGTCGCACCATGTATGCCTACTGTTTTAACTTTAATCATTCAACTTGCTGAGAATAAATACGTTTATTTATCAAGCAATGTGCATGCTAGAATCATTAAACCAAATAATTTTATGTATCTTTGTAAGAACCACTTGGTATGAATAAATGGCGAATGTGATCTATATTTTAACCCTTGGATTTAGTTTATGTTTTTAGGTCATGACCACAAGCTTTTTGACAACCGGTACACCTTCAATTAAAACCACGAATCATGCTTGTTAGTTACTATAGACCTACCTGTTTATTGATATAACAAAATGATTTATCATTCATTTATTTCAGGTTTCATTCCGGTCGCTTGCAGTTAATTGATTCAAAGAAACGCCATACCATTGCATTCATCCAGTATTGAATTCTTTCGGATAAAGTGACGATTACTTACCAGATCAATTGCTTTCAACAAGGAAATCTAAATATTGACAAGAATGAACTTAGGAACATGATGGAATACTAGCAAGAATCAATAGATATAACGTTATTATTACACGTGCGCGGTATTATAGTTCTAGCATATGACGATCTCAGATTAATAACTTTTTCAAAATTTGGGGAAGTAGTTCTACGCCAAAGAGACGTCTGTACGAAGAATCATCCCAAAATGGCATCTAGTACACAGGCAAAAATATCGATTTTCTGTGCTATGATTGTAATTACGTTGATTTTATCGTCAGCTTATATTTTCAGCGTTGGCAGATTTTCGATTCCACAGATCTTCTCAAACAGTATCTACTCATTAGTCGGTGAATTAGAAGTAGGTGATAGATTAGCTGAGGCAAACCTCACTATATATACAAACTTTCCTGCATTTCCAGAAAGAGACTATGTCTATTTCACTTCTGCATATCCAGTAGACAAACAGCCACTTGCCACGTGGTCGAAACTTGATAACTCGAAGCGAGTGTGTGACGACAACTTGATAATATATGGTGAACATTTTGCAACGGCACATGACATCGTCTTTGACCCAAGGGGCATGTACCGTCCTGAGGCGACGGGAGGAATACCTTTAAAAGACCTTATTCCAATACTGAACCAAATTAAACCAGATTTTGGTAAATACGAGCCTGGTAAAGGTCTCTGGAAAATTAACTGTAATTCCCAACCTGGAGGATGGAACCCAGTTCATGTGCCATTCTATGGGCTAACGTCATTTATTTCCAAAGAGGAATGGTCCAAGCTGCTACTTTCAGGTCCAAATGGTCAAAACATAACTGTGTTTTCGAATTTCACCATCGCTTTTAGACGTGGTGACTATGCAAATATGCACCAATACACGATGAATACGTTCAATATATTTCTTTTGATGGTAGCCCTCAGAAAACAACCAAGAGAGATTACTCTATTGATAGTGGATGACGCACCACAAACTTTCGCTTTTGATCAAGCATGGGAGCGAGCTTATGGGCCAACTATTCATGCTGGACATCTCAAAAGCCCAGTTCTATTCAAAAACGTGGCTTGGAATATTCCGGAACCATTCAGTCCAATAGCACAATATAAGGAGAGTGAGGTATATTATTTGGAAGACTTTCGATCTTTTTTT
This sequence comes from Potamilus streckersoni, assembly GCA_016746295.1. NCBI lineage: Eukaryota > Metazoa > Mollusca > Bivalvia > Unionida > Unionidae > Potamilus > Potamilus streckersoni. The sequence continues at coordinate 253,071 of JAEAOA010001928.1, forward strand.
ATACAGCAGCATGGCTTAAATCCGAACTACCCACTTAACTGTACACGACCTCACATTACAGTCATATATCGAAGGAATAAAGTTTATCATTTGGGTAATATTGAAGGAAATGTTGGTCGAAAAATTTTGAATGAAGCCGAAATTGTGTCCGCCATTAAAAGTGTCATTCCGAATGTTTACATCCGTGCCCCTCTGTTGGAAGTCTATCCTATGGGAGAACAGCTTTCTATAATTAGTAGCACTGACATCCTTGTTGGAATGCATGGTGCGGGTATGTCACATACAATGTATTTGCCACGTCATGCAGGAGTTCTGGAAATGTTTCCGAAAGACTTTAAAGTCGGCAGGCCGTGGTATTGTGTGTACGAGGCCATTTGTAGATGGCGGAAACTCCATTATATTTCATGGGAAAATAGAAACTCAACCATAGAATTACCGTTTGACCAAATTGCTATTCCACTAGATATGGTTGTTAGCAATGTTAAATCGCTGTACGAAAAGATTTGTCATGTGCATTTAAACTAAGCTACGACCTACGTAGGTGTTTTCGAATTTCAGTTAAAGTCTAACATTGCTTTTATAGGCTTGTTTGATGTATGAATCCGCATATTATGATTTTCATTTCACGAATACTTTTAAAAAAATAGAAATAAAAACGTATACTTAATATAACCAGCCAGAAAACTAAGCACATAATCAGCATTTTTTCTTGGCTTTAATGATTTGCGCTTGAACGCGTCTCTGGTCTTGCACATAAATATATAATCGCGGACAACTAGAGAGTAGAGATCCTACTCTTTAGTCGTCTGCAATTAAATATTTATGTACAATATAATATCTACTATTGAAATGAAGGCAGCATATTTACCTTTAAAAGGTAGATATTGACGAGAGATAGGACAAACTTAAGGCATAGTTCAGATTCTCGCGAGCATAATCCAATTTGAGATTCGTTTTCGACCTATTTGTAACGTCAATGTTCATAAAACGATTTATTTTGAAGAATTTGGACAAATCTTTCCAACAATAATTTAGATTGATGTGTTAAAACCTTTAACATACTCTAAATTTTATGTCTTCTTTTCTAATCGTCTCTATCTATTGACTCAATATCCCTGGAATATAATGATGTTATATATATATATATATATATATATATATATATATATATATATATATATATATATATATATATATATATATATATATATATATATATATATATATATAACCAGTGCGACAGAAATCAAGCTCTGTTTTGCTAACCTTACTTTTATATCAGTCTAGTTGTCTCACTAATGGTGTCCATTCGCTAGGAACTACTTTGAAAAAGAGGAAACCCGTGCCCATGTTGTTTTCTGCCGTGCCTAACGGAGTTGTTATAAAAATTTAACAACAGCAACAACAACAACAGATATATAAGAGAAACAAATTCACCCATAACGGAATTTAAGGTCTCTCCATCTTTGATAACATACCTTACAAAACATTTTGAATGGGACAGACACACACACGCATACGAAGTTGAGTATTTGGTATTATGGCAAAAACTTTTGTTCCGAATGGTGAATTTTCCCCAATTTGCAACTTTGTAAAATTTCCATTCAGTATCATTAAATGTGGGTAAAGGCATCTAATTAGTTTAAATACTTCGTGTGAAACGAATTAGATACTTTTAGCTACATTTAATGGCGCTGACCGGAAAATTTACTGAGCTACAGATGGGATAAAATTCGCGATGCTGTGCGGAGCAACTATAACCGAAAACACTAACTCAAACATACGGACTCTATCCATTACTGGCTACTAAAATCCAAACTACTGCAAAGGCAATAACCAGAAATGTGTTATGCTAAAGTGCATTCTTTAAACTCTCTCTCTCTCTCTCTCTCTCTCTCTCTCTCTCTCTCTCTCTCTCTCTCTCTCTCTCTCTCTCTCACACACACACACACACACACACACACAACCCCAGTTCAATCAGACACTAAACAAATAAAAATTCCTGCACTTGCAACAACAACAACAAAAAAAGAGTGGTTTATTCATCAGTCCACACGCTATTCCGTAAGATTTCCATGTAGTGTATCATGGTACTAGTAAACAGAAATTTAGGACGTATGTCCAAGACAGAAACGATACATTTACAAGAAAATCATGAATTAGAACTCTCCTCCATCACTACACACTTCTTTGGAACTGTCCCCAGTATTGTAATGTATCGTACCGATGCCTACCATATATATATATATATTAAAAATAACTCTGATGAAAGTTATTATTATCCTTATAAAAGATATTAATTGCTTCTATTTTCATAATAACATCCATCGATTAAATGTGATAATACAGTAATAATATCAACAGATTTTATGTTTATATTTTCCAATGCGTAGAGTCTTCTAGGCACTCCTTGCGTTCATTAATAACAGATTCGTATTAATGCGCGTTTACAATTATAAGTGCATGGCTCAAGACACTCGTGATGCAAAACTTGATAAACGTAACAATTATAACTTGGGGATTCTTTTTGCTTGATTGCTTGGGGTTCCTATTCGAACAGCAGTATATATAGCTAGATTTTACTAAGATAATTATTTAGATTTTCATTTTAAAAAAGTACAAAACCTAATGACCTTGATACAGAGTGAGAGAAAGGCTAATTACTGATATGATTACCTGATTATTTGGTGCGGGATTGAAAACACTTGTTTCAAACACATATAAATCAAACAAATACGTTATCATATGGTTTTGTCTGCACAGAAGCTGGCTTCAACGTTGGGTCTAGACCGAGAAATATAGGTTTGGTCACGAGTTTTCAGAAATTTGACGTCACTGACTTTGTAAGATCAGTGTTTCCAAAGGCTTGCTATGGGAACTGAATTAGAGTCGCGAGTCTTAAAGGAGAATATTTCGGTTCATCCAACATATTGTGTATGGAATGGCAGCTTTCAAACATACCCACATATGGTAGAGCCGGAGACTCAAACCCACGCAGATAGAGGTGAGAAGGCGACCGCTTTAGACCTCTCGGCCACCCGAAACCCTAGCAGAAGGACGTGTAAATGAAGAAATTTGGAACAACTGAGTGCGTGTCTGCGTTCGATTAAATCGATAATTGTAACCTGAAACAGGCAACAGATTCGTTTAAAAAGTTACCAAAGATAGTTCTGGAAGCATGGTAACTTACCTATATGGCTATAGGTGAAATGCATGAGCATTTAAAATAGATGGAGCAAAAAGAATAACAACTTCGACATAGTTGAAATGCACATGTGACTAACACGGTGGACCAGGTATCCTGACAGAGGAGTCCGACAGATTGATTTTCATGTTAAGGTGATTCAAGAAGGATGTTAAGCTAGTCAGACCTGAGTTTGCTTCATTTATATAATACCAGAAAAACCCTCCATTTATTTTGTCCCTCTGTGAATGCTGTGGTTTAATATTTGCTGTCATTTGTCACATTCATTTAATAACGTTTGTACTTATAAGTCACACTAATTATGTTTTGCTTTAGATTTTGCAGCGAAAAGTTGCTATTAGAATCCCTAAAATGGCCAGATATACACAGAGGAATTTCACATGCTGGAACGGTCTGTATTATGTGTATGCTCTGATTGCATTTCCGTATGTTTTAACAACTTGTGCAATTTGGTGTGTGTATGTTTGTTTGTACGTGCGTCGATTTTGCAAGTACGGTTACACTGACACGGATCTCCTTTTAGTACGTGAAAAGTTTGGTCCATATTTACGCCCTGAGCTTGATTTTGACGTTATAATTTTATTGAAGGACCAATTAAATTATTCCAGATTGTTTTAATGCGACAAATTATCTTCTACATTCCACCCCCACCCCGCATTTAGCAACACATAATTTATTGTCGCCATTTTTGTACTTGAACCATTAGTACAGCCCCCAAATTGACGGACTATAATATTTCTGCATGTATCTAAGCTACATATTGTCTATAAACTTTCGGTCCTTTGTGTCTGACCTAATCAAAACATTTTTGTGTAAAGGTATCTGTCACATCTGGATTTATAAAACTGCCATGGGACAGGAGAGAATCAATTAATTCGATAAAAAGTAATTCCGTTAAACATTTATTCTGTCGTTTAGATCCTCATTTATTAGCCTAGAAATGCAGGAAAATCGAACAGCACGATAACAACTATAAGTCAGGAAAATAAAGACGCATGGCTCCTTGCAAGACTGGTCTTATGACAGTCTCCTTTATTCTTAATTGTAATATGAGAAATGACACACAATATTGCAATCACCTATAACACCAGGGTTTTATTTTTATAAAACTAGAATACCATTTCTAAACAAAATTCTAAATTAAAAATTTAAATAAAATATTATTATCAATATCTTTAATGACAACTCAAATGAAAATTTGTTTTTAATTTGCCATCCTTACATATATATATATATATATATATATATATATATATATATATATATATATATATATATATATATATATATATATATATATATATATAGCATACACACAATATAGTAATACACATATAGCACACACAGGACATAGGAATCCCTAGCAAAGGTCACTGTAAATAAAAAGATGAACTTTTCCAATCTGATGAACGAAATCGGAGAGGGAAGTCACCTTTAGGGAAAAAAAATACCCCATGCAAAATTTGCGTTTTTAAATAAAAAAAAAATATTTCATAAAATAAACTCACTTGCAACACATCGAAGGGGGAGACATAAAAACATTTTTATAAATATATTTTTTGGCTAAGTGGGTGGGCATCTGTTTGGTGCCCCAAACAGATATTCTGTTCTGCTATTCTATTAGACCGGCAATTTAATTTTCGGAGGGGGATCTAAAGTTTTCTTTCGAATAAACATACTAGTTTTCTTTAATCTCAAGATAATTTGTTTTTGTTATCAATTACCGTTCTAACCATTAGTTTACACATAAGATATCAAATATCTTTTGTCAGCGAGGGGAGGGACTGGGATTTTTGTTTTAAAAATAACCAGGTCTCCCAACGAATGTTTATCCTCTCTGTTCACACGACAAAAATAAATTGATGTGGAATAAATGAACACCCAGTTTTTGGTCAGATAAATGCTTATGTTGGTAAATAACACCGTATTACCTCGTTCGTGCACACTAAGAAACATAACCGTAATACAGACTGAATATTTGTTAGATTGTTTGACTGTTTCTCTTATGCTTCCAAATGGTGCGGTAATGACCCATAGGAAAGATATGAGGTCCCGACAAAATTACACATGTGAGCTGCTATTCTTTTTGATCGACCAACAAAAGTGTACAAAAATAGTGAAAATTCCTTGATGTTATGTACAGGAAACTACGCATATGCTAAATATATTAAATATATTAAGTTAGGAATTGAATAAAAAGGGCATATATAATTGAAATGGTCCTTAAGGTCTTTTGTATTGCATCTTTTTATGGCACAGTTATATAATACCGAATCAATTCATGCAAAGTTTCCCAATTGCACATCACGGTTGCTGACTTTCACTGATTCGATGGTAGGATTTGAACCTGCACCATTCAGGTTGCGTGCAATCTGACTAAAAATCATATCTTCACTGCCTTAAGTCAAACTGACAGCGACGGCTTATGAATAATGTTCTAGTGACCTTCGTATTACCCAGCAGTAATGCAGATTTTAAAAATGTTTAAGTGAATCCGATTGTTCGGCACACATTGACGCTCTTCAGTCATACTGCTCAGTCTCCCAAACGCGAATATTTAAGACTTCACCTGACTACCAAAATTGGCGATTATTGTAATATTATATGTCATCTGAACATGACCCTAAGTAGCCGTTGTCATATTTTCAAGTCGGACAGTCGAGATTTGACTTTAATCAGATTGAGGTTTCGTGTACTGCACGCAAACCACTGTGCCATCACGATTCTGTCATTGCCGTAGTCTAGTTCCCTGCTTCGTGTAATGTAGTGCAACGTATGGACCATAAGAAGCATAAAACCAGACTATCATTGAGGTGGATGTACACTAAATGGAGAACCTCGTCTCTCTGGTCATACAAAATTGCTCCACTCTAGATATTGCCGGAAAGTCACCATTCGAACGGCATCATTTATATATTGTGAGTAAGAAAGAAGAGCTATAACTCTGGCTTTATTAGTTTACTTGTCGAGTAAAGTTTTTTGACAGAATAGAGCCTAATGTATAATTAGGCAATGTTGTAAAAAGGGGAAAAAGGAATATCGATGACAAGCAATAACTTACAATAAAACTTGACCTTTTCAAAGTTTTCTAAACGAATAGTGTACTAGAAGTCTTTTGTTCCCGCGTAAAAGTGTGTAAATATTATTACAATCAATCTCGGCCGTGTGCATTGCTTTAATCATTCACGCATGAATGCTTGTAACCTAGTGAAGGTATTACCCTACTCATATGGATCGGAATGTGCCATGTCGGGTTAAAATTATGGAGTTTCCGGATCCCAGCAATTCAGTATAATTTTGGGGTCTTTTAAAACAGGCAGCAGTGACAAAAAGGGTCCTTTGGAACAGGCAATATTATGCAGATGGGTTCTTTTCCGCGTGACATAGTGATACATTAGTTTTATGGCAATGAAGTCACCCCTACCCCCACCCCATTTCACAATTTGTAATTACTTGAAGTATTTTATTTCAAAAAGGACAAATTGCTAATATCAGAATACTGGATGCCCAGTACAAACAACTGGTGAAAGCAGGTGTCCAGTTGCATCATTTACGAATTCTTTCATAAAATATTGTAAATGAAATAATTTTTCAGAAGAAAACAAATTGCTGCTAGTTGCATTGAAGATTATCGTTGTTGTGATTTTGATTTTTAACGTAGCTTTAAAGATTTTTCAGTCATATCGCTACGATATCTGCAGTGTGGCACTTTACAGTTTTCTTTAAATGCCATTAAAGGTCATTTTTGAGGCCTAGTGGGGTAATATCAGTGCTTCTTGAGGATCTTTCAACGTTGACCTAAAAATCGTCAAAGCATTTCATGTACCAATGCAATTACCATCGACGTAGAATAGGTATTTGATCACCGGGAAGGTAATGTAATCCTCAATTTATATGCTGAATAATTTTATTACAATGAAGTTGAATGGTCTTTTGTCACTCAGGCACGTTTTTAAACTCTTAGTAAACTTATGTTGAACATAATACTAAAAGATTCAACCGACTGATATGTTGGCGGAGACACAATGCCCCGTGTACAGTTTATTTTAACAGTAATCTTTCTAAAAGTACGGTATAAAAACTATAACTTCGTTTGTTTTCATTGATGTAAACAGTCACCTGGTTGTATCAGATTGTTTCCATTTCGAAAACAACAAGGAGTTTTTTCTTTGATGATATTGTAAAACTTTGAAACTTGAAAATCACTCATTATAACAATTGTAATGCATAAAAAGTCAACAACAAAAACAACCCTCTTAACTGATGACTTTTTAGAGACTATATTTACTACGGAATTGAGCTGTATTAATAGATGTGATAACGGGAAGACATTAGGAAACAAGTTTCCTTACATCTAAAAATAGGCTGACAATAAAAATATTGACATTAGGAAGTGACAGGGGTTGACAATATAAAACTTGTACACACGAGACTACTCTGAAAAAAACTTGCACATTTTCAAAATTATTACCATCTCGTGAAGAGAGGTACGAGAACTGGCAGTACACAATTGTAAATTTTGGAACCACCGCCATCTGGTGTAGGAGTACGAAGAAGAACGCATTATAATTCTTGTCTGTACGCGGAGTATATCTCAAAACATGTATTCCAAGTACCGTATTTTCACCCACTAGGTGAAATATATCCGTTATTAACTAAGAATAAGCAAACATCTTCCATATAATTAAGCAACAGCATGCACTACGTTTTAGGAACCAGCAATACGATCATCCCAGTTATTTCTTCGAAACAAAAATTTATTTAAGAAAATAATATACTTCGCAAAGAAAAGAAAAAAGAAGAGAAAAACTGCAATCTGTTTGAACATCCAGGCCTATTCCTCCGATTGGATTGACCGTATGAATGAGCGAGATGTTGCGAATGAAAAAATAGTTCGATACATCAACATATTTTCTGTCAATCCTTGTTTCATTAATAGCTAAGGTAGACTGAATTCTTTTTTCATTCCATCTTTATTTCCTCCTTTAAAAGATTGACATCATAACTCGTACATATTATCATATAACTACACACAGAATTTTCAAACTCATACATGTATAAAATAGGAATACATTCCTAAACGAAATCCTGATAACGTTTTCTACCTATGGATGGATTATTCCTATATTATCGGACTTAACATATATGAGGTACACAATACAATTATCAAGTTTGATAACTAGGAGAGTTTTTACATCAAACTATCAATTATACAGTATAATCAAAGCTGTGCAGTCAAGATAAATGCGAGGTAACCCCAACCGGGATATTTTGAATATATATATATATATATATATATATATATATATATATATATATATATATATATATATATATATATATATATATATATATATATATATATATATATATATATATACACACAATTTTTTATCAGTCTCAGGGACAATTCTTTTCAATCCAAGCATGCTTATCTCAGTGCAGGCCTGTTCTTACGAGATATTTCTTGAACGTGCATCTTCAAAACATATGAAATAAAGCAATTTTCTCGTGCAAAAACAAAAAAAAAAACATCATCGAGAACAAATCCAGGCATGGGAAAGAAGATAAAATCCCAACAAATATCATGTTGTATTTCCTGCAGATGCAAATGAATGTTGTGGCCACTGGTACTTGTCTTTGTTTGTGAAGATGGAAAACTATTAACAACACCCAGTCCTATTCTGTAATTTGTTTTAAGAATTTTTACACAAGGTGACAAACTTTAACGGTTTTAAATCTGCCCACTTGCTGATTCTGTGGTAATTTTATTTATTCCAACAACACCTTTATTCACTGGTTAAATATATCTGCGTAAAAGCAGAAAATCCAATTTTGTTCCCGATTATCAATTTAAAGAGAGATGCTGCCAGGATTTTATCTTAAAGGTAACTTCACCCTTTGTCACCAAAAGAAGCAAGAGTAGAAAGGAAGGAGGGGGGGGGGACGAAGAAATGGTCATGGTTCAATATTTATCTTACACTACAATAGCTGTCTCTTTTTTTTCTGTTCCACCTTTCTAGAGCTCTAATAAATCAAAATCTTTAAAAGAAGTTATATAAGTATTAATCTGTCAATTAGGTCTGAGCATACTATGTTCTCTAGCTCTGTATGAATATTGTTCTGTGATTCCTTCTGTCAGTTTGAAGATGTTGGGGAATTGATCTTTATGGCTGTTATTCACAATTTTACAGGGCTCGCAGATATTATCATTGGATTCATCTGCTCCTAAATAGGATTTTTTTTATTTACATAAACTTACTTTCTTGAATCAGTAGTTTGAATGACATCCATGCAAGATTTCTTATCTGTTTCATAATGCTGCTTTATGGTTTGTAGTACAATAATGACATAGTCTGCTTATGCAGACAGTGGTATTAAAATATCTTTACTTTTTAATTAATATCTTTAATTTTTAATTACATTTTTATCATTATATATTTAGTTTATCTTAAACCCTGATATGGATATATGGTTTTGTAGCATATGATTTGCAGGGTTCAATTGAGTGATACAAAAATTGTATTATACTTTTAAATTGTCTGCATTTTAATTAGGCTCTGTACTCTGTCCTTTCAACATTTAATTTAGAAATACCGCTGAAAAGGAGACTGACCATCATGCCCTCTATTTTTGTCCATCTAACATATACAGCTGGCTCGTAACACCATTTCGGACTCAAGATCACTAGCTGGTATCTCCATTAACAATCTCCCAGCTCCAATAATCCAGTATACTTCATGCCTTTAAAAATATCACTATTACCAGCCAATATTTGGCGAATTAAAACGGAAATTTAAACACTACAATGCTTACATCATTCGACAGGGTATGGCATGCAGCCTTGTGGGCCACCATGAGACTATACAACATCAATACCAACCTCATCACAGTAATAGATCACTTCTATGACAAAGCTACCAGTGCAGTATACTTCAACGGCAGCATAGGGGACTGGTTCATAATGACAGTCGGAGTCAGACAAGACTATCTGCTCTCTCTCCCATACTATTCAACATCTTTCTGGAGAGAATCATGGCTGACGTGCTTGAAAAACATGCAGAAACTGTTATCATCGGAGGCAGAACAGTCACCAACTTCGTTTTGCCGATGACATTGATGGACTAACAGGAAGTGAGCAAAAATTAACTAGAGAGCGTCGACAAAACCTCTACAGCCTACGGCATGGAATTCAGCGCGGAGAAGACCAAACTGTTGACTAACAACACCAAGGGCAACTGCACTGACATCAGGGTCAAAGGTACGAAGCTAGAAAAGGTCCACAGATTCAAGCATTTGGGGGCAATTGTAACAGATGAAGGATCGAAGCCTAAAGTACTATCCAGGATTTGCCAAACAATAGCAGCGCTGCCTAAATTGAAGCCCATCTGGAACGACAAGAACATCACACAGTTCAAAGGTCAGACTGATGCACTCACTGGTGATCTCCATATTTCACTACGCCTGTGAATCATGGACTATAACAGCCGACTTAAAGAAAATGATACAGGCCACAGAGATGAGATGCTTCCGAAAGATTCTCGGTGTCTTATGCAAAGACCGTACCACCAATGAAGAAATAAGGCAAAGGATCAGACAAGCCATTGGGCCTCACGAATACCTCCTGACCACAATGAAAAAATGTAAACTGCAGTGATATGAGCATGTCTCACAATCATCAGGACTTACCAAGACATTCCTGCAAGGCACTGTACAAGGAAGAAGAAAGAGGCAGACAGAGAAATTAGGTGGGAAGACAACATTCTAGATTGGACAGGATTGACATAGAGCGACTCGCTGAGAAAGACGCAAAATCGAGGGAAATGGAGGAAGCTGGGGGTGGTCTTGTGCGATGCCCCAACGGTCTACCAAACTACGGGACTGATGATGATGAGAAGGAGGAGGAGGATGAGGAGGAGGAGGATGATGATGATGATGATGATGATGATGATGATGATGATGATGATGATGATGATGATGCTTATTCCAGGACACGATGTGATAATTAAATTTAGTGTAACAACGATTCTTGACTTGCTTGAAGAAACCAGATGTGTAAACAGATGCCTACACCGAAAAAACAGATGTCGTGACAAGAACGGTTAAATAAAACTTCTATACTTCGCTGAGCACACTTTCAACTAATTTGCGGGAGTTCTCGCGCAACACTGTCCTCCAGGTGTGCGAATTTGTACAAATTTTGCACGATTCACGCAATCGCACACCCTGACTCTGTTTAAGTATTGTGCATAATAATGACTCTGTTCCTTTGCTAGTACATCCTGCTTGTCCCTCAGGGAATAAGCTACATTCAATCCGGATTGGTAGTTATTATTTAACCTGGACTGGAACAAGCAAAAACCACCAGTAAAATCTGAATGTAACATATTTCACAGTGTGACACAACGGTAGTATAGCTTTCAAATCGACCAAAGCAGACAAGATACAATTCAACGGAGAAACTTCGCGTAAAAGTGTTATTAAATGATGAGTAAAGTGGAACACATATGCAGTATATCCTATACGCTGAACATGCTGCTGGGTTGAGATTATTAACATGCAATAAAAAAGGGAGAGGCACAGAATACGAACAATGTCACTTTGTTTTAATCTGCAGACGGCGAGCGATGACTCCTAATAGTCTTTTTCGTTTTACTAATAAAAATGAACGTCTCGGACTGTAAACGCTGTTTCAAATGAATTCTATATGTAAAGACTAGCAAGGCAAACTAATAATAATTGGTGATGACTGCTGAAGACTAAAATAACTTACATACGCTAAGTTTCATTTTGTTTCGAGTCTCCATCTCTTGTATCGATATGTGTATCGTCACAGCAAAAGTATCAATGCATTGATCTATGGATAAATTGTTTAACCCTTCTAGCAGGTCACGTAACGAGCCCACCTATTGGTTACTTGTTTTCGCGTGCTTATGGGCAGGGACACTATTGCTTCAGCTTATTCTCAACTTTGAGTTCACTCACACGTATGATACATCGAATCTACATCTACAGTTCCCATTCGGGCTACTTTCAATATTTACAATACAAGAAGTTAGGTATGATCGGACTATTTTTTTTATTCAAAACATTTCGATCAATCCTAAAATCTATCTCTGCTGATATAGCCAAACTAATTTTAATAGATTAAGAATTCTCTTTTATGAAGATATCTCGAGCGAACAAAATGTATGATAAATTAATACCGACAAACATCTTAGCACCCTTGCCTGACGAAGATATCGCAAAATGATTGCAGGAATTCATGCCCAAGTATAGGTTATGATAGACAACTTTACCACTGCTAACACAGCAGCAGGTTTGAGTTATTTACCTTTGAAAGTGCTTAATTTATTGGAATTTTTATATTCTCTCTCTCTCTCTCTCTCTCTCTCTCTCTCTCTCTCTCTCTCTCTCTCTCTCTCTCTCTCTCTCTCTCTCTCGGCACTTGCAAAGTCACTCGTGAAACCGGTTTATAGAATGAAAGCTGGTTAATTCATGAAGGCGATTCGAGGAAGAAGTGACCATATTTTTGTGCTTCTACTAAAATCTTCGAAAGTATTATTATGATAGATTTGCAGTAGTAAGAATGCTGTAAGCTTGCACGCATGCAGAATTTATACCTGTATCTAATTCGACGATATTGTATATCCCTCCTTTTCAGGTATCATTGATCTGCTCATGCAAACCACAACAATAGGATATTAGGCTAGTTTTCTTACATGTGCTTAAACCCCATTGTGTACTGGCATTACAATCTAGATTTTCTGACAGTTTCTGGCACATAATAAAGTGAGCAATATTATGTATGTATGTATGTATGTATGTATGTATGTATGTATGTATGTATGTATGTATGTATGTATGTATGTATGTATGTATGTATGTATGTATGTATGTATGTATGTATGTATGTATGTGTGTGTGTGTATGTATGTATGTATGTATGTATGTATGTATGTATGTATGTATGTATGTATGTATGTATGTATGTATGTATGTATGTATGTATGTATGTATGTATGTATGTAATTTATCTAAAATAATCAGTAGTCTCCTAAGTGGTTACCCGTGACGGGGCCCCTTGATATCCTGTGTGATTTTCATGGAGTCCTTACATTGTCTTCTGTCTTATGACTGTTTTGGGGCACCCCATGTTCTGTTTCTTTTGGCTAACGAATGATTATCACTTATCATTTAGCAGGAAGAAGATCTTCAACTATTCTGTTAGTTACAGAAGTCTTTGCAAGAAACTCAAGCCACATGATGTTTTATAGTGAATCTGATCAGCTATCGTAGTCTGTAATTTTTTTAAGGGGAAACAATCGATTAGTCAGTTTTTTTAATCGCGCATGCATACAAATATATACAAATACAAATACATACATACGTTGCTACAACAATACTTGGCCTTGCAAGATACATCTACGATTATTCAAGATCAACTGGTCCATCAATGATGTTTGTAAAAGATACTTCTAATTCTCCAGAGCACCAACAATATGAAATAGGACGACCACAGAACTTTGCCAAAAACGCAAATGCGGATGTACATAGTATGATTCTTAATGTAGATACAGATTTCAATTTAGGATATTAAAAGGAAATAAAATAGTGTTCTCATGCGCAATTCCACTGTTACATATCTTTAGATTCTGTAGAAATGTCAGGAAGGTTATTTAAAGAGCCAAACATACAGTTGTACAAGTTCGAAAGGCTACAGACTATGATGCAATATGGAGACACGCCGGTGATGCTGGTAGAGTAATTCTTACAAAACTTTCATTATGGATGATAGTATTAACTCCATCAATATCTGAAGAAAATCGGCTACTATCTTTTATGAGTAAAGGTGGTAAATCAATGTTATCATGGTTAACGATGAACACAGATGCTATCCAGAGTAATATTACGGGTTATTTACATGGCAAATAGCCTCTCAGCAGGGCGTTTCAGCACCAAGACACATATTTATTGCATTACAAGATGCTGCTCGAGTAAACTCCCAAAATCATAGTATTATGATATTTGACAAACTTTGTATTTCTGAAATTTTTTTAAGGATAAATGGACATCAAGAACCATCAGAGGAATATATTACTGAATTTCGATCAAAATCATGTAGCACGTGCATATCTTCGTCTTATGACGTTTATGGGTCGTGATCAAAACATTGATACTGGTTTAAAAATATTACAATTAAATTTTACAACTTTATATCCGATTTATTTATTTTCGCTCGAACATTTAGATTTAACTAGACAATCTGTAGTCGATATACATATGTAGTTCGAGCTAGTGTTAATAGAGATGCTGGGCTATTGCTAATTACAAGAACAATCGCTGTTATACTTAGCGATAAATCAATGTTTTTCTTAGCGATAAATCAATGCTCCTTAAAAATGCTGGTGGACGAATGATAGTCGTTTATGCCCCAGTAGAAAATATGTAACACGTAATTAGATAATTTATGAATATTATAGTGTCATATAATTACGCTAATGTTATCCTGACTCCTGGTCAGATCAAAACACTGCAATCAGTATCAAACAATAACTGGAATAAAAATATCGCTAAAGAAGGAACAGATGAGTGGTTCAAATAAATTATCGTTGACCGAGCGTCAATTCAAAAACTTCAATGAAGCAAACATTATAAAATAAAGGCGTCAAACTTAGTTTTTCTGCGGGTGCTATCAAAGATACTTTTAAAACGGGTGGTATATTTCCCCTTCTTGCAGCTATGCCAGCATTAATAGCCACTAAAACCCCAGCTGTTACAAAAGCAGCTGCATCATGCGCTGTTGGAACTGCCGCTGGAATGGCATTAGAGAAAGCAACCGGACATGGAATAAAACGAATATCCAAAACTGGGAAAAGGTCTCAGATTACCAGGGACCCCACATTGGTACGGAAAGGGTTTAAGACTTCCCGGAACAGTTTTCTGATATCGACTATGTCCAATTTTGATTTACTCGATGCTGCTAAAAAATTAAAAATAAAAAAACTTTAGAGGTTTTTTATGCGCGATCAATTACCAAAAAATGCCAAACAATATTAAGACTGGTATTATTAATCTCGATAATAACTCTGGATCAGGTACCCATTGTCTCGCTTATGCAATTGATCCACGTGGAATTATTTATTTTGATTCATATGAATTAGAGCCTCCAAAGGAAATTTTAGAATATGCTAGCAACATGTAAAGTACTCCTGTCTGGTATTCAACGTTACCTACACAAACATTAACTGATCCACCAATATGTGGTCGTGAAGAACTTAATGTACTTGATGCTATATCAAAATCAACAAAACCACCTCATAAAGTCGTGCATGAATATACCACGCCGTCATATTTAAATAGACATCAGTTGATATAATGGTAGATATTTACGGAAGATCTGCTCGTGGTAAAACTCAGCAGCAAGGTGATTTATATAAATATCAACACTCGATCAACTCAGAAATGAGATTGATGATTTATTAACTATTACAAGTGTGGATTAAAACGAACTCAGGATAAACAAGGACGATTAAAGACGAGTAATATACAACAACCAGATGTACTTATACGAATTCCTACTGCAGTTGCTGATAATATTGTTACTTTTACTGATCAGGGTAAAATACAAGAGTCCGGTAAGTCAGTTAACGATTATGTTAAAAAAGCGAGCAACGCATTCACTGGAAACATTATTATGAATGAAAATAAAATTACAGGTCTTGGAAATACAACCACAGATAATGATGCTGCAACGAAGAGATACGTCGATGATCAAGAATCAAAGTACGTATTAACCAACGGTGGTATAATGCGTGCATTTCTCAACATGAATAATAATTGCATTAATAATCTCAAAACACCAGAATCTGATTTTGATGCTGCTACGAAAAAATACGTCGATGATAAGGCTGTTCCAATCAACAATGAAATGGCCACACTCAAACTGACTTTACCAGTCACGTGAACACGTTTTAAAGTTTTCGCAGAAACATAAACAGAACAACTAATGAATTTTATGGAAGTCCACCAACTGTTGACATAAAACTCGCTGATATTAACACAAAAATCAACGATATTATCAGCGGAATTCCAGATATTGTTTTAAAAAAAAAACTGATTAAAATTCCTCACTAGCAGATTAAAAATATCGTGTATACGGTTGCTTCTGGATATCAAACATGGTCGCAGCAAAACAGCACTCTCAAATATACCACAGAGGTCACAAAAAAAGCGATTCTGGTAACAATAACCCAAGTATAAAAAATGGAGAAATAAACAATAACAATATTAATAATGTCAGCGTCTGAACATCGTTCGGAGATTGAGTCTGGGGAGTTATTACAGCAAATCGTCACTAATACAACTCCTTCAAAAACTACGATATCAATAAGTTCGACCAATCCTGAATTTAGCGTTAACTTTCTAACCGCAATTCCAGTAAAAGAGACAGCATTAGATCAGTTACGGATTTATTATAGCTGGCCTAATATTAGATCAAAACCATATGGTGGACTACAGCCAAATAATTCATTAGTATTTGCAAAGAATAATAAATCTGATAGAACTCTCGACTTCTACTTTAACGTTTTCAAAAGCAATTCGAAACTCTTTTTCTAGTGGAAAATTTGTCTCCGTAAAATCTGTTTCACGTGGATTTTGCTCTTGTTAAAAATATCATTATATTTTAAAAGTGATTTAGGTATAAAAAAAAGAAAGAAAGAAACCCACACAGAACATTCTAAATCACAATTCCAAGATTTTTACAACTTAACACACACACATTCACACACACACACACACACACACACACACACACACACACACACACACCATACCCTTTCATGGTACATATGCACATAACAAACATGCAACACTTTGTCGTGCCCTATTTAGCTTTATTATTCATATACGGCAAAAATTAATTACTGACTCTTTTCTTTAAAAAAAAAGAATTTCTGAAATAATAATACCGTCTTAAACTTCCACAAGTAAAAGTTCAGTATAACATATATCTTTATGTCTGTAGCTAGGACTACAAAATTGTACAGACAAAATCTCTGAATGACCGAACCCCCTGACAGATGAAGGACAAAAGCTTAAACCCCACCCCCTGTTTAGATTTCTTTAAATAAATAACTGTATTGGGTTTTCATTGTTTTTATTATTTGTTATGAATTACATCAATTTTTACATTACTGTTTGATTAGTTTTTTTTCTGTGTAATATAATTGGTAAAACATAATCTTTTATTACACAAGTGATATTTTTTATAATAATACACTTAACGCATGGTTAAAAAGTTAACTATTATCAGCTGCTGTTATAAAAGCTGAAGTGGGTAATTTTGTTTAAGAGAAAGGTCCAATGAACCAAAACTGCACAATAAACTGCTAGTGATTGTGAAATTAACGAAAGGTATTATGTGGGAGTAGGGGGGGTCCCCAATAATACCGGTCTATAGCAAACTAGTATTATGCAATATTCTATTATTCTTTTACCTATATACACCTACACATGTGGAAACCATATGGTTTTGTATGAATGATATGCACTTTACAACTGTTCATTTGTAGGTTTTTATGTGTTGTGTATGTATATATATATATATATATATATATATATATATATATATATATATATATATATATATATATATATATATATATATGTGTGTGTGTGTGTGTGTGTGTGTCTGTGTGTGTGTGAATACAATAATTCTTTTTCTTTGATATTTATGTAAATATACCATCATTATATCAAAAGACAAAATGTGAAAAATAGTTTAATTAAATTGTGTTGTAGTCATTACACAAAATACACATTACACTAGACACTCTAAAATTACTAAAGATTTGAATGGAGACATCATAGTAAAATATAGTTCCAATAAATAAATAAATAAATAAAATCTCGATCAAATTCATAAACATTGTATAAAAATATTGTCAAAGATCAAAGGGCTTTTGTTCTTTCCCTGAGTGGCTATTGCCCTTGGACTAATATACTATCCCTGTCGGTGGTGGGGCTCTGCCCTAGAACACTTTTGTACTAGAAAACTCACAAACATTTTCGTGAAATTATTGAACATTGAGTTGCATACTAAATTAGCGTCTTTTCGTGCAAGAACACCGGGCAGATTTTTACATCAGCAAACCATGTTGTGAATGATAAATGTATAATAAGTCAATAAAATTGTGTAATTTTATTTAATGGCTCAAAGTTTTAAGGTGCAACAAGGGCCTGTAAATTGTATAAATAGTATCTAGGTGTACAATGTCACGGGTGGTCTACTTCCTGGAGATGCTTATATAATAAAAACCAATATTCATTTCATAAGCGCACTGACTAGGGATAATCCTGCTATTTAATACAAAGTATTTGAGAGAGTTACCTGTTCAGTATAATACGAATATAATCTGGTCTAGCTTCCGTTATTAAACTCTCATTTCAAGTCCATGCCATCAAATTGTGGATACACTGTAAATATCATCTCTCAGACTGTGAAGGCTCATTCTTTCTCTTTGATGCAAATTTGAATAAGTTCATTGATTGCATTCATTACATCATTAAGACAACATATTTCATATGAATTTATGTCCTAATTTTTACTTTGTATAATTCTTTAAAAAATATAGATTTGTTTGAGACTCTTTCAATTAAATGGCGTCATTATTGCATTAAAAATTTATATATATATATATATCTATCCTCTATTGATCGATCTATATTACTTTAGATTGATTTCATTGTTATAATAGCATATGAAACACGTTCTTGACAATTAGAAAGATATTTTAAAATGTAAATTAGCACTGTTATATCACGAAATTGGAATCGTCAATACAACAAGCAAGACCGTCCAATCAAATAAAAAAAGAGTTAGAGACATTACACATTTCTACTTGTTGCAACCTAAACACTGTCGTCTTGATTGGCGAAGAATGCTTTCAGATGGGCAATGATATATATATATATATATATATATATATATATATATATATATATATATATATATATATATATATATATATATATATATATATATATATATATATAAGAATGGATCATGCAGGAGATGTATGGAACGCCACAGCTGTCTTAAGATGACAACTTTTATTATAAAATGTGCAAATTTCTTTATATGCGGTGCTTTGGTACTTATATGAAGTGCAAACTTCCGTTATATGCGGTGCTTTCGTACTTATATGATGTGCATACTTCTTTACATGCGGTGCTTTTGTCCTTTTACGATATGCAAACTTCTTTTTATGCGGTACTTTCGAACTTATATGATGTGCAAACTTCTTTATATGTGGTGCTTTTATCCTTATATGTGCAACCTTCTTTATATGCGATGCTTTCGTCCTTATATGATATGCAAACTTATATGATATGCAAACTTCTTTATAAGCTCTGCTTTTTTCCTTATATGATGTGCAAACTTCTTTATATACGGTGCTTTTGTCCTTATATGATGTGCAAACTTCGTTATATGCGATGCTTTCGTACTTATATGATGTACAAACTTCTTTATATGCTGTGCTTTCGTACTTATATGATGTGCAAACTTCTTTATACGCGGTGCTTTCTTCCTTATATGATGTGCAAACTTCTTTATATGATGTGCAAACTTCCTTATATGATGTGAAAACTTCCTTATATGATGTGCAGACTTCTTTATATGAGGTGCTTTTGTCCTTATATGATGTGCAAACTTCTTTATATGCGGTGCTGTCGTACTTACATGACGAGTAAACATCTTTATATGCGGTGCTTTCATCCTTATATGATGTGCAGATTTCCTTATATGATGTGCAATCTTCCTTACATGATGTGCAAACTTCTTTATATGCGGTACTTTTGTCCTTATATGATGTGCAATCTTCTTTATATGCGATGCTTTCGTACTTATATGATGTGCAAACTTCTTTATATGCGGTGCTTTCGTATTTATATGATGTGCAAACTTCTTTATATGCGGTACTTTTGTCCTTATATGATGTGCAAACTTCTTTATATGCGGTACTTTTGTCCTTATATGATGTGCAAACTTCCTTATATGATGTGCAAACTTCTTTATATGCGGTGCTTTCGTACTGATATGATGTGCAAACTTCTTTATATGCGGTGCTTTTGTCCTTATATGATGTGCAAACTTCTTTAAGATGAGAAACTTTATTATGATGAGAAGCAAAGACGGAACTTGCGCAGGCGCGCGAAGGGTCCAAGCATTCTGTTTACAAAAGCAATTTGGTCGACTTAAACTGAGTAATCAAATGTAGGCTCCGTTATCATCACCCTGTCAAGCAGATTTCACACTACATCCAGTCTAAACAGTGTTCGCCACCAGTTTCTGTATCAATATATCTACACACATTATGAAAAAAGTTTGTGGGATGAGAGAGAGAGAGAGAGAGAGAGAGAGAGAGAGAGAGAGAGAGAGAGAGAGAGAGAGAGAGAGAGAGAGAGAGAGAGAGAGAGAGAATGTTTATACTGACGAAGGTGCCTTGGATTTGATAAGTATCGCAACATATTTTCTCAATGAATATTGTAATAAAATTAAGGTGATGCGCATCTGTTTATTTTCCGTTATGTACACTCAGCCACTCTCAAGTGTCATAGATCATCATCCAGTGTCTCACCAATTGTATGCTGATGACACAAAATATACAAATCTAGCCATCCAACTGAAGTTGACACTACCATCCAAGGCATAGAGAGGTGGATTTCTGATGTAAAATCATGGATGACCTTTAACAAGCTGCAGATGAATGATGAAACTGAAGCAAACCTGATTACAACACAAAAGACTTTCTCATTCACATCCTTTACCTCAGACAATAAAGACCTAAGAATGTATCCTTACATTAAAAATTTACAGCATGCTTTTTCTGTTTCTTAATTTTTGTGGTGTTTGTTTTTATTTTTGAAATCATTTCATTATATATGTTTTTATTCTTTTTAAGCGTTGTCATATGTTGTAAAGCGCTTTGAGCTTTTAAAGATTAGACGCTAAATAAAGTCCTCGTAATTTTTATTATTTATTATTATTATTATTATTATTATTATTATTATTATTATTATTATTATTATTATTATTATTATTTAAGCAATTCTTAGGTTTGTGTGATTCCTTGATTGATTATTGGAATTCAGTGCAATGGGAAATATTCATTAGCCCGAGATAATTAGCCAGTTATTAGGAGCAAACGTCACGGCGAGAAAGTGTTAGTGAATTTTCAAGATGCCATGGTCACTGATTAGCGAATTCAAACCAAATCGGCATGAGTGATCCTGGAGTGATGTTGTACTTTATAAAAGCTAATGGTGTACATTAGTGTTGTGACGGCAGTGGCAGTATTTACGTCAGGAAACACAATGGAATGAATGAGAAGGGTCTCGGAAAATACCATTTATGTCGCCATGGTGGCAAACGTGATGTAGTTTTACTGGTGTGATGTGCCTTGAAACGGTAGAGTGACTGGCCTGATGTGGCGTAGTTAAAATAGTCCCTTGTGTTATGGATGATTGTAGAGTTTTTAGGGTGTGAACTGTTGATACGGAAAGTTGATGTAGAGAAACTATGCGGATGTGCGGTTGATATATATTTGACATGTTGTGAATAATGTGGTCTTGCATTGATTAGAGTAAAATTTAGATATAGAATGGATACGTCGGGCTTTCCAACTTACAATTGAAGTTGTATAGAAGTCTTTGGAAATTTGGGGTTAACTTATAACTTCTAGCGGGATTCGCGCCAGGGTTTTGACACCGCTCGGTCAAGCATCGACCCTGACTTGTAATAATGTCATTTAATTGTGTAACAGTCTCTGGTTAATAGAAAACCTTATCGACATTGTTAAATATTCCACTGGGGGGACATGACTTTTCTTGGGAGACCCTTTAAATTTGACTAAAATATATTTCATTCACTATCCCATGTACTAGCCATGATATTGGTGAACATAAAGCGTTCTGAGTATGTGAAGATTTTATATCAAGTCTTCCATCTGTGTCTATTTTCTTCAGCTTGAATATACTTTTTCGTCTGTGGCACCAAAACAAACATGTAGTGGTCGGTCATAACATTTTAAGTATGTAGACCAAAACATGTTTAGAGGTGACATCAGAGGGTGGGGCAAGTGCACACACACCATTGTCCCTATGTGCAGACACCCATGTTCCCCACATGAAGGTTAAATGAGTTTATTGATAATTATCAAATTATTCAAAGTAGAGAGGGAGCTCGCAGACATAGGTAATTAAATTAACTGGTATTCATCGATGCATGGGCAAAATTAAATCTATGTAATCAACATAATAGTTATGCTTGGAAAATATCATTAGTTCGCTGTTTAATTTCGTTTTATGTTAAGCTCTTGTATCACCCATTTGATGTTAAATGTTGATTCTTATATGTGCCACTAGTCCCACAGCTTTTTTTCATTCATTTAGTGTCAAATATTATTCTTGTATGTGCAACTAGTCTCATAGCTTTTATCACCTTTAAGTGCTAAATGTTAGTTCTTGTATCTCTGAGTATATATATATATATATATATATATATATATATATATATATATATATATATATATATATATATATATATATATATATATATATATATATATATATATATATATATCGCTATGTTTTTATGTGGACTCTTAATAGTTGAGTCGACTGCCGATTCATCTTAATTTGTCCTGTATGGCCGAATTATTGCTCAGATTATTTCTCTATCTTCCCCAAGTCAATCCGCTATACCAACATCAAGCTTATTCGCTATACCAATACCATTAATAATTTGTAATTTTACTTAATCTGCTTCGTTGTTGTTAGACCTGAATTGGCAAAGTTCAGTACTGTTCGTGTTATATAAGTGGTCTTTGTATATGATTTAGGGCTTTATAAAGGATGACATATTCCCAAAAATCACAGATGTGTGTGTGTGTGTGTGTGTGTGTGTGTGTGTGTGTGTGAGAATCATAATCCGATGTACAAGATAACTACTTGTGTGCGCATTGTTGTGTGTGTATCTTCACAGAATATATTTATATATCGCAAATGTAATTTAAGATTTATCATTTATTAAACATAATAGTATCAAGATATCAATTCTAAAAGAAAGAAACGAAAATATTAATTTGTGTACAACATATTGAAATCTCTAGTTATTGGAAGATAAAAACATCCAAATTTAAGATAGTGCTTTGATATTGATTGGAGTGTAGGAGAAGCGTGCTCCAATCAATAATTCATATCCTGAATATAATAAGGACATTGAAATGAATTTAGATTAAGCATTTATTATTGTTCAGCTTTCACTTGGTAATGGAAAAAGCCTAATTAATAAGCCAGTTCAATAGTTCAATCGGATAGAAGCCAAATAATGTTTTATCTCACCATTCAATCAATAAAACCTTATTAGATTTCGTGTGATGTTGGGAACAAAGTAATTGATAATCACCCTAGGGAATAATTAAATTAATTAAGTTCACAATGTGAATGACCACTGGAAGGTTATGGACATGATCCAAAAGGTCGTTACTTGGAACTATACCGTCCATACACTCACGCTCTACCCCCCCCACTAAAACTTGATATAAAGTTAAAGCTGTCCTTGGAAAGCACGCAAGATGCACGCGTGATTTTTGGACAAACATCTTTTGAGACTGGATGTAGCACTTGTGATCAGGCAGCTTCCAGAATATAAAAAAGGCTTTGAGCTGCTTTATTCTCAAGTGCGGTTCCATGCTCAAAAGAGTATCATGTCTATTTCTTACAGGTAAGAAACTTATGCTTTATACTCGCTTTTGGAAGTTAAAGATTTTATAGTGAGTTGTGGTATTCTTCTGAATTATTTTTATTTCATTAATATAATGTAATAGTGAGTTCTCTTCTCTACTATGAAATATTTTACTGATTTAATATTTTACTGAATTGATGTTCATTGTATTTATAATATAATATTATTGAGTTCCCTTCTTCCACAATCATAATGTAACGAAATATTTTACAGCTTCGCTGTTCATTAGTATTTGTTTGAAATAATTACTAGCTTCATGTTATAATTTAATTGAGAATAAATATATATATATATATATATATATATATATATATATATATATATATATATATATATATATATATATATATATATATATATATATATATATATATTCTTTAAATAATAAGTATAACATTCACAGATCTTTTTCAGGTCTTTACCTTACAATAAATAAAATAAAATACATTTATTACAGT